>JAAMPD010000990.1:31908-50121 GCA_025266255.1 Trissolcus basalis
TTTTGGTACTTCCCCAAAGTTAATTGGCGTCACATTTCAGTACTAGCCGAGTATTGACAGCCAACGGTCAGCCAATACTCGCCAGTACTGACCCACTACCGCGCCATTTGTAAATTTCTACATGGGTGGTTACGCCATTGTTGTTTTGAGTCTTGGAGCAGATAGACGTTTTGTTTTTCGCGACTCGAGTAGACGAGTAAGTTTGCGTTTGCCGACCTGGATGTTGACCAGATTTTTTCAACCGGATGCGAGAAATCTGGCCAACAAGTAGTTTAGCGTGCGCGAGTGTTATTAGCCGCAAGATGAGCGGCTAAAGCAGCGGCGCAACGACCAGCAGCGGGATGGCGGCGGCCATCACTTCCAGCCCGGAGCACGCCAGCATGGTGCTAGCGCGACGACCCGGTGAGTCCGTTCCTTAGTTCTTTCTGAAGACCACCACTATGATTCGGTGGCACATCTCACGTCTTACCTGGACGTGAGATGCCATTCATTTTCCCTCTCTCTATCTCTTGCACAGCTCGCATTGTCACATTTTCATTCATTTGCATTTCCTTGTTTTTCTTTGCGTGCTCATTTTGCCGAGTACTAATAAATAATAGATTACTTTTGGAATCAGTTGGGTTTTGCCCAGCTTGTCTGGGCGGTTTAAAATAGCATTCACATTTCATTTGATTGTTCATTGATGTGCTTTTGGGGCTGCTTAACTCACTGTCCGCTTGCTCCATCCAACCTATGCATGAGTGGCATGAGTTTTCCACCTTGTTCTCTTGCTTGCCTCACCTGTCCCCGTAACCGAGCATGCTGGTTCAAGCCCAGCTTAATTATTATAGTTTACACGGGTTCAGGTGGGCCAAGTAATTTGTTGTTGTTGTGATTCCAGGGAAGCGGCCAAGGACAGCGGAGCAGCCAATGAGAAATAAACACACCTAAAATTAGCTCACGTATTTGTTTTCACTTTTTCGTTTCTTTTCAGAATATTGGATTGTATTTTTGAAAACGATAAAATAAAAGCGAAATATTATTTTAATTTCAGACTTTTATTTTATTTCAAAACCTTGCCAACCGAACTAGACACGTGCTCTCACAACACAGCTAGCTAGCCAACCCGACCACGAGAAACCTGAAATGCGGTCCTGACTTGAACAAGTCACCTGAAATATGTTAGTAAGATGACCGAATTGAGAGACAAGCGCAAAACTAGTACGCGACTGCCACTGACTAGCCAGCATCCGCCCTGGCAGTGAGCACCGTTTACAAAAGATAAAATATAATCAATATATGATTTATATATCATACGTAAAATTATTTGAGTAAATCATTTATTATTCATTTATGAACAACATATAGGAAATATTCAACCATATAAGTCAATACATAATTTACTTGAAATAATATGTTGCTATTCTATTATCAGTATATAGACAACAATGTATGATCCTTTTAACTAATGTGAATAATATCGAAGCATCCAAGTTTTCACACCTGATTGTACAAATTTTTCAATTATTGGTCCTAATTCAATATCTACCATGGCTGTTGATAGGTGACAAATTCAAAATTAATCCTATATAACAAGACGAATTTAATGTTTGTATTCAACTGTTGACTACTAAGGGCAAATTAACTTCACCTAAAATATTATTAATCCATTATTGATCAAGTGCTGCAGCACGTTGACTCCGAGTTCAAACGTAATTCGATTATATGTGCATTGTTATAAAAATGTTTCTCTCTGGATATGTCAGTTTTCCGTACATTTTTATGAAAGACAAATATGATAAGCTACTGTCAATAAGTTTTCAGGTAGACATATATTCGTTCATTTTTCCCGTGTGGATGTTGACAAACCGCTTTTCGCATGTTAAATTATTGCGACAGCAATCATCCACCCCTGTTCGCGGTCGCTACAGCCGGTCTTGTCACCGTATCTACCATGTTCCTTGTTTTCGAAATATCAAACAGTGAAGATTGTTTTTTATGCAAACAAATTAAATTTCAATATTTTGTACTTTTTTTATTGTTGCAACCGCGGAACGATATATTTTCGACCATCGACAGTTTGAGACAAGAATAACTTGCGCGATAAATCTGTGTATGAATCAAAAGGACATTATTTTTTTATTACGAATTACAACAGGAGCAGAAATCATTCCATCCAAATGATTTATGCCATGGAAAAGTGTCCCAGCGGGTTTGTGTTTCATTGAACTCGTAAAGCAATGAACCGTGTAGCATTGAACCACATTACGTTATGTCTTGTCTAACCACCATAATGTGAATTTCTGAATTTCGTAGGATAATTTATTACTGGCATAGAAGATTCATTAATTGGATGGAAATGATTTTGCGACAATTTGTTTGTTTCATCAAAATGAAAAACATAATCAAATTTAACATCAATTGCAAACAAATAGAATATAACATTTCTCGCGATTGCCCTTTATTTTTTTCCATGAAATTGCTATTATGAAACATTATTTACTTTGACATTTTTATTTTTAAATGAGATTGAATATTTATTTATTTCAGTTATCATATAAACTTTTTTTTCTACACGGTCAACAATCAAAACATTCTATTGAAAAATGAAATAATTTGGCGTTCGTTTGATTCTTTGACATACGTGTATTTTTTATATACCAAAGAAGTTCTTTCTCTTCTCGCGTTTCAGTAAAAGGGAGTAATAAAAATGTTCTAAAAAGCGCGGTCCGAAAAAAAATGTTACGTTTTTTTTCTGCCGTGCCTCTGGCAGCTGTCCAGGTTTGTGGCCGTGTGTCGAGGTCGAGGAAAGCAAAAAGATAAGGGTGATAACATCGACGGAGTAGCTTTCGTCCCAGCGGTCGCTACGCTCTTAAACTACCTGCAACCGTTGAAAAACAATGGAATAAGTATCGAAAGAGGAAGAGCGAAGCCGCACGATCGCTCTCCTCTCACACTTGAAAGTGTTTTCCCGTTGTCTTCTCCCCTCATTTTTGTTCATAACTCGCAAGACCTTTCAACGCTCACAAAACTTTACGAACTATCATCTTCATCTCAAAGCTTTGTCAACCTTTATTCGTTTACTACAATTTTAGGTTCATATATTGACTATTAATATTTTTTTACACCTCAGACTCATCCATTAAACTCCCATAAAATTTATGTTAAGCAAACATAACAAAATCATAAAAATGAAATTATGTTTGCTTGTAAGACTTCGCATCATCATGTCAGCCCTCACGGACGAAAATATAAACGCAATTTTTATAAACAGAATATACAAATTATTGCCGCTTTTTTATACAAAGTTTATATATTTTTTATATTTTATTTTATAAAATTTAATTTTATAAAATGAAAAATATAAAAAAATATATAATAAGAATATACTGATTATTGCCGTTTTATAAATTTTATATATCTTTTATATTTTTGTAGATATATTGAAATATATTTTCATCCGTGAGGGAGAGGTAAATAGAAAGTACGTTATCATTTTTCCCCCTCTCAAGATTTGTTTTTGTCATTTAACAATTATAGCACAGTTGGTGAAACTCCATTTTTTATTTTTTACTACGACTATCACAATTTATTTGAAATAATTTTATAAAACCAGGAATGAAATGTTTTTCTACCTTTTGGAGAGTGCTTTAGCAATTAAGCTGAGTTCGTGAAATATAGACAAAAAATGTTTTAGTGTAAAATAGAGATTAGAGGGGGGAGAATAATACGTAAAAAAATGCAATATCCGAGATAAATTGTCAAATCGAATATTTTGTCAAATTTCGAGAAAGTTTTTTAAACAAATTTACAAAATTTTATCATTAATCTTAATATTCAACTGATTATATTAAGGAAGCTGTCGAGCAGATTTTCTACAATCGATATTTTCCAATCTATTTTAATGCAATGTGTTTTACAAAGCCTTGATGCATGAAAATAGAAAATAATAATATTTAAAAATAAATTGATAAATAAAATAGTTTTGAAAATCGTGTTGTTTCTTTGTTTTTTGCATTATTTAATTTCAACCATTAAATTGGTTTGCTAAAGGTGAATTCAAAACTTTGAAAAATTTTAATTGAATTGAATTTCATCTGAAAAATATGGTCGATTCAAATTAACTTCAATTTGGGGGAAATTGATGCTATTTCTCATTATTTCATACTTTATTTATTTTCATTTAGTTTTGTGCTTTATCCTCGGCTTGCCTTGTACCTACAAGGTCTATTGAAAATTATAATAATACAGCACTTTTCTCGATAAACTTGTTTGTTTATAATGATCAAAACAGTTTTATTGTGGCGCTAAAGTTTCATAAAAGTAACGAGTATCTATATCATCTAAAAGCTTGCTCCTATTTTTATTGAAAATTTTGCTTGTTAAAGTGTACATCCTCAGCAGTTCATCAAAGTTCCCATTTTTCTACTAATTCTTAATTGTCCATAATGATGGTAATATTTCAAAAAAAAAGAGGATGGGATGTTTTCCCCCTTGGCCTCTCTCCTATGCGACAAATTGCTTGCACGGTGAGCAATATAGATAAGTCACAATCACACAATGAATGTTGCCGAAAAAATTGACAAACGATGCAATGAGATTATAAAATAGTTGATAAATGGGATTAGATATGATAGAGAGTGTCGATACTTTTTTCACTATGTTACTTTGGCCAACCGCGCGATGAAAAATTGTTCGCGAGATATATAACGCTGCATTATAATGTAAATGACACCGATAAGTGGATATTTATGAATAATGCATGATTGCATTCTAACTCTGTTTTTAGGAAACCCGTTGATCCATAAACATTAATGTTGATCCATTTTTTGTTGGAATAGCAAATATTCAGAACCTGAAAAATAAAAATCAAAATAATGTTTCGTTCTTTAGAGATACGATGAATAATGCACGGCTCAATTTACCTAACCCCATAAACCTCCTTTTTAAAAATCTAAAAATATAACTTTATTATGAATTCATGGTCCGCACGTGCAATTTAGAACAATTTTGTATTTTTGTGTTTTAAAATAATAATTTTATCGGTTTGTTATTTCATTTATACTAATTATTATCAGTTTCAGAAAAGAATATTTCTTCAGAAATTATGCATAAACACATTAACAGAAAAAAATTGAATAACTTATCTAAAGTGGGATTTAATCTAGACATCAAATTACATACGAAGATTTTGAAGTTCTTTGTAAATAAAGATATTTTCAATATTCGTGTATGAACATTTCCTGATTGTAAATTTTTTTTGACAGACGCCTTTTTTGAAATGCGATTGTTTGTAACGGACTCAATAAAGAAGCAAACTGTCGTCAAAAGCGAGGTATACCTCCTTATTTACTTTTAGCCAACATTCAAAGTGCACACTGAATCCCATGAACTTGTTCATATCTGTTTAATTACTAAAATATTTTATAAAAATAAATGAATATTAAAATATTTATTTATTTTGTTTATTTCATTGCCTTCACGGACGATAATATAAACAGTAAAATATATTTTAATTTATACTTCGTATTGCCACTTTATAACTTATTTATATAAAATCTATGAGTTCTTTTATATTTCATTAATTTATATGATGATATGTATAAAAAATATATATATGTACAATATATAATTCGTATTGCCGGAAATATATTTATATAGAAGAAATTTTTTTTAATTTTCAGTATATATTTTTGTTCGTGAGGGTGTAATTCAAAAGAACCTGTCTGTTTACTTATAGTGTTAATTTAATAAGGATTTCTTGTCTTCAATTACAATGTTCCAAACGTTTCACTTTATTTTCGATTGGCTTTCGTGCATTTCTTTAATATAATATTTAGCGAGACTCCTTTCGTAAACAATCGTTTTAATCACACGATTGTGTTCAATTTTCAAAAAACAAAGCAATAGGTTTGTCTTGACCCGAAATGCTTGCTGTAGGAAATTGGTTTTCATTACAAAACGTTGGTTTCTCTGCTATCCGTATTGCCACCGCTCATTCACGGTTGCCGATATAGGAATTTGATCCGCGAATTCGGTACGCGCGTTATCGAATACCAACCTCTCTGCGATATATATTGCTTTTTGAAGGTCCGCTTATTTCGTTCATCTCGTTCAACATTTATTTATTTGTTATCCTTCTTGGAAAACAAATAAATGTTTAGAAATTTGTAATTCGCGCCTGCAAATTCACTGCCGCAGCTACAAAAATACTTTTATCGTTAACTTCCGCACTCCGACACTTTTTCTTTATCAAAAGCTTTTGTCGTAACGAAATGCATGTTCAGTGTACTGTTAATGTTTATTCTACTTATCATTGTATACTTTTATGACGTAGTCCAGCGATGAAAACTATACATTTGAAATTATAGAGTCTGTTTATTGACATGCATTATATGTGTTATTCATTGCCCAACACATGCCGGTCGATTTTATTGGAAGTTTAAGGAATTTCAATATTTTCTATAGTATATATTTCTGGCTCGAAGAATTTTATACAGATCTTTTCATTTTTTAGTTTTAAATTTTACATTAATCTGTTCCGAAGCATCGATTTTCAGAACCAAAAGTTACATGTACAAAACGAACTCCCAATTAAGATTGGAGTTTGTTATCATCTGAATTTGTGAGTTAATAAATGTATAATTTTGTCAAAATAAATTCAACTAGATGAAAAACGCGCTACGCGCGTCCGTTTCATTATGAATTATAATTATTATGAACAATTCATGATTATTCGGATTATATCAGGCAATATCACAGTAACGGGACATTCAATGAAGAAAGTTGTCGGTAAAATTCGCTCTTCAGATACGCTGCTCCTAAATAATATCTTAATAAAGAGAAAAAATCCATGAACAAAGTGAATTGGCTCATGTATCGATAATCGCAGTTTTTCAGCAAGATTCACTTTCGTTCCTGATTCCTCATTGGTTCATTAATTGCCGGGCTGAATTTTAAATTATATATCCTTGAGATCAGATAATCGTTTCAGGTAAAAGTTATTTCAGTACACTAGAAAAAAATGCGCTACGCGCGTGATTGATCTTCGAAGACTAATGAATGTCTGTAAAGTTGAAGTCGATTTGGTGCAGCAGTTTCAGAGATTTTTGGGAAACAAAAATGTATGTTAAAAGCCATCGGATCAGTCGTATGCGGGTAACAAGTTGCTGCCCTCTCTGTCGGCGCAGCAAATGGCGCGTAACATCAGTTGTTTGAATATGTGAATTTCATAATATTTATAAATTGAATTTTTGAAAATTAAACAATTGAATTAATCAATTATTTATCCAATTAATTAACTAATTGAATTTATTAAATGGTTTAATTGACGAAATGGTTGAAAAATGCAATATTATTAATAATGTCATTAAAATTAATAATTATTTTAACGTTAACAAAAAATTATCATAGATTTTCCCAATTAAAAACTCTTGAATGCCTGAAGGTAATATCTTTTCAAATAACGCTATTCTTAACATTTTCACATTTTTCAAATTTTGTAAATATTCAAAATTTTAAAACTTTTCTGATCTTCCAAATTTTCCTATGAATTTATTTTTATTTATTTATTATTATTATTATTATTATTATATTTTTTTTTTTTTGAATTTTAAACTTCTAATGTACATAATTTTTTAAATCAAGTTTTTATGTTTCTAATTTTTAGAATTGTCAAAATTTTTTAATTTTACAAGATTCTCAAAGTTTAAAAATTTTTCAAATTTTGTTTCGCAAAACTATTTCCGTCAAAATGAAGAGTTCGTCACTCAAAATAAAATCAAAAAGCGAATATCCTAGGTATAAAAAAAGGGAAACACCAAATATTCACAGCTGAAAACTATAAAATCTAAACTCGAAACCGAACAATACAAAAAAAAGGAACGTCTTATCGAAGCTTACCCTTGAACAGAGACTAATTTTTGAAAAACTTAGTTTATTTTCTTTATTTTCCTCTTTTTAATGAAAAGTTAAAATATAAGATGTTCAATGACAGCGTTTATTACTTTCTTTTTATAACAACACCATATGCTCAACATAAGTTTAAAAAATGTTTAGTTTCGAATTTTATTACTTCTAAGTTTTTCAAGTATTTTGTGTGTATTCTATTTTGTTGAACTAACTGGTCAGAAAATCGCTCCGAAAAGTGTCATTCGTTTTCGACGAGCCACAGTGTTCACATCGTGAAGCGTACGAACCTTGAATAAACTACACAGGGGTTTTTTAACCAATTTCCATCCATTCAGCGAGAAAAGTGGTGATGAATTTGATACATTTGACTGTATGCCTTTCTCAACCTGTTTGGACCAACTCGATGGTATTTGAGGAAAAAAAGAAGACCAAAAATTGATGTTCTTTTTACTAGAACTTGTGGCCTAAATGTTTCTGACTCATGCATTACACCACTGCACATCTTTAACTGCTTGTTTTCTTCTGATTTGGTCGACCTTTTTATCAAGCAAACAAACCTGTATGCTCAACAGAACAAACGAAAATTCAAACCTACATCACATAGCGAAATGCTTTTATCCTTGAGTATCAATATGTTGATAAGTATCTTCATGGGATGAGAAGAATAAAAAAAATTTACAGCCTACGAACATTACTGATCCATAAATCCACAGTTGAACGTTCCGTACATCAGCAAATTGATGACTCAATAGGTTTATATCGCTTCACAACAACATGCATTTGAATAACAAGGAACAGGAACCAAAATTTTAACCGATTCGACAAAATTTAACCGATGATTACTTCAAAATAGTACGTTCAAAAGTTGTTCCAAACCGAATCAGCACCAATCTGTAGATGAATCGATGATCAAATTAAAGGAGAGATGTTCAATGAAACAATACAATGTAAAGAAGCCAATCAGGCGAGGGTTCAAAGTATGCGTTCGTACCGATTGGACTGGATACGTCTGCGAGTTTTAAATTTACACCGTAAAAGTAACCGCCAAAACGGAAAAAGCACTAGGAGCTAGAGATGGTCATGATTTAACCCGATAAATCATCGGTGGATACCATCATATGTATATTGACAATTTTTTTCTAGTGCACTAACAGAAATTTTATATCTAAAATTGCTATTTTTGTATTAAAGTAGATGTATAGGATGAAGTGTAGTAAAAATAACTAATATAAGCAAGAAAAATTCTAATATAATATCATATATTACATATTGATTTTGGAAAATTAATATTACGATAGTAAATTATCGTACATAATTTACAAAAATAAAAAATAGCAATAAATAATACAAAAGGAATAAAAAATGAAACAAAGTTAGTATATTTTAAATAGAAGAATTCAAATTTTACTATTTATGTTAGTATTATTTGAATCATTGAAACTAAATTCTGGTCAACTTCTGGTAAAATATTTATCAATTCATTTTCAAATTTGATCATATTTAATAGATGCGCACGACTTTTCTCACAAGTACCTTACAATACCCTGAGTAGTATATAAACGATTTGGAACTATTAATGTAACATGTGTGTTTATGCGAATTTATGATTGTAAATTCGGCTTAATATTATGTAAAGCATTTATAGGGCTAGTTATTGTTAAGAATATAGTGTTAGGTTATGTATGTTTAGGTTATGATTGTTTGAAGGTTAATATTATTTAGTTCATAAATTTTCTTTTGTTAGTAAATTTTGTAAGTAAATATTCGAATAGATGTGTAATTTTTACAAAAGATTTGTCTTAATAACGAAAACGAAAAAAATCAGAAATTAAAACATGAAATAGTAAAATATGAATCGATTTAACGAAAAAATCATATATTAGTATCAATATTTAGTTATTACAATTTATACTTCTACAAATAGTAATTTTACAAACATTGCACCTATACATCCAGTTTCGTACGAAAAATAGTAATATTTAATACAAATCTTACGAATTAATACTTCTTATAACTGACCGTGTGTATTTATTCTAGCGTTTTGACTCTATCTTGTACGTCAATTCGACGAGCACACCGTACATTTTTTTCAATGAAACGCATGCTAATTGATGAATTTTTCATTGAAAGAAATTATAAGTATACTTTAATATACATACAAAGTAATGGCAAAAACGCCGAAGTTATAAGTTATATATTTTCAACAAAATAATTATGAAAATCGGCTAATTTTTAGGATAAAAATACCGTTAAACCCCCTCAATATTCACAGTGCCAGGTTTGAAAATAATTCTGAACTTATATTTTACACAGGCTTCCACAAGGAAGTGGACTGAGTGAATTTTTATTGACCCAGGGTCTTTCTCGATATAGTGAACTGGGTGAATTTTTGTTCATCCAGAGTCTTCTTCGCGAAGTGGACTGGGTGAATTTTTGTTCACCCAGAGTCTTCTTCGCGAAGTGGACGCGGCGACACTTCATTCCCCTAGGGTCTTCTACAAGGAAGTGGACTAAGCGATTTTTTATTCATCCAAAGTTTTTCTCAAGAAGTGACCTGGGTGAATTTTTATTTACCTAGGGTCTTCCTCGCGAAGTGCACTACGTGAATTTTCATTCGCCCAGGGTCTTCCTCATGAAGTGGACTAGGCGATTTTTTATTCCCCCAGGATCTCTTCTACAAATAAGTGAACTGGGTGAATTTTCATCCACTAAGGGTCTTTCACGAGGAAGTGAACTGAGTGAAAATAAATACTGCCGATTTCTGTTGGAGCCATCTGTTGGAGAAGTCAGCCCGTCGCTGACTTCGAAATCGACTGACATTTTAACATAAAGATTCAAACTACCACTTCAACGATGAAAATTCGAATATCGAAGACCAACAACTAGTTTGTTGTACTTATTGTTATATTTTCTAGATTAATAACAATTAATTTAGACACTGATATATTTAGTTAAAATTAGTGTGAACATTTTGTGTAAACTCCATTTTCTCATAACAAACATAGTCTTATTGAAGAAAGATCATGACATTATAAAAAAATTTTTTTTCATTTTTGGGTACTGAAGATACTACAGAATGATGCCATAAAAGTTTTTTTCTGAATTTAAATTATTCTAAGTACCTGTTTATTAACATAATATTAACATTATTAAAATACTTAGAACATTCGCTAAATCATAAAATATAATGAAATATTTGAATTTTTTAATTTGTTTTTCTTAAAATTAAATTTTTTTAGCCGTTTCAGCAATTTCACATTACATTTGAGCTATTCATATCAAGAACAAAACTATAAAATCTACTTAAAATAATTAACTCAAATATATGAGAACTTTGTAGTGTTTGAATCACAAATAACCCTAGACTCAGTAAAAAATCATACATCTTTAGGATTTCATCTCCCCTTTGAACCTATATATTAGAGTTCAGATTTCCTAACTAAGGCCATATTAAATCCGAACGTGAAATGAACCTAATTAAAATTTTCTGTATATTTCATATCCTCTATGAAATAATTACATGTTAATGAATTAGCAAAAGTGTGGGAAGAATAATTTTTCTAAATACAATTTCGCACAATGACTGCAAAATTCCCAGAGACATTTGAATCTCATAATTTAGTTCTCGATAAGGAAGTTCTCCAATTTATGTTTCAATTATGCTCTCAACTTGCATTACGTATAATTTTGCGTACATGTACTTCGATAACTCTTTCCATATGCTAATCGACGGTATCGGAGGGAGCGAGACAGAAATTGAAAGTGTCAAATAAATAATTGTACATCAGCTCGCATATCCAACACCTAAAATTTCGATAACGTTATGGCTGACATCCATATCGACCGGTCAACAATCCAGTTTGCAAACTTCACAAATTCTTGCTGGTTATCTTTTTCTGTTTCCACTGTTCTCTCTTGTCTGTCTTGACATCAAAACGAGGGACTTCTTCCTCCTTTTTCAAATACAAAAGAAGAGGGTCAACAGCAAACACACCTAGGAGAACTTCAGGTCAGTTTGCTGCGTCAAGACAAGGCCAGGGATTCTTAAGAATTGTCGGGCGTCTGGTGGAAGTGATCTTGCGGTTATTTTCTTTGTTTTCAGCCATTATGTTCAATTCCGCCCGTTAAGCAACTTTTTTGGCAAAATAATTGTGCGTTGAGACGCGCGTCTGCCTATTGATCGCCGCCTCCGAAAAATATTCATCCGAGTCTTGATTATGTCTTTGACTTTTTGTTGTTTGTATTTCCATTTGGATTCGATCTAATTGGCTGGGTAATCATATAACTCATTAACAAACGTCACGCGCAATCCTGTAATTACTTTTATCGGAAAATTTGAGAGCAAAAGCACAGAATCCGGTGTACTTTGCATTTATGAATGTTTGCAGTCGGATCTGCGTGATCAAATGATACTTATTAATAAAAAGCACGTGATAAAAGACTTATCAAAAATCGGTTGAATCATGCGAAAGGATGAATGAAGAGAAAAAATGTTTACAAGTTGAATAGAAAAATCAGATGGATGGTTTTTCAAATAAACATCGTTCACACTCTGAACGATGAAATCGCCAAGTAGATAATACTACGTAAAATTAATCGCATTGAATAAACATCGAGATGTTATCGTTTCAATTAATACCGCGTTTTACGATTGAATTACAATTGATAATACCGTATCATTGCAAGAAAATTCAAAATTCAATTTGGAATACAACGCACGATAGATATAGCGCGTTATTTATTTAGTCTGTGCGTATGCAAGTTTCGTGTTTCCAGAGACTGAATTTCGCATTACAGTTAATCATAAAATTATGTTGTATTATAAGGTATAATATCTATAGCTCTGAGGAAAAACCAGTTAAGTGTATATGTAAATCCTATACCACTTAACTGGTTATTCCTTACAGCCACAGATATACACATGTACATATTTCATGATGATTTTGAATTTTTCGATGTAACACATTTTCAACATTCCACAGACATAAATAAAAACACTTTTCACATATACACCTATACATAAATTGATATATCTAGAAATATATGCAAAAAATATATAAATATATAAGGTAAACGTACCTAATACGGTTAAAGTGTACCTATTAGTGTTATTTTTGTTTGAATATATTTCGAATTTATTTTAAAATTGGAGGCTGTGCAAAATATTTTATTGGAATTGATGGAAACTATCACTTATAATCTTAGTGCATTTAAAATGATTCAATAATTATTTAAAATGAGAATCAATTTTATAACAAACTTGGCACAAATAGTACACACCGTATCAGTTTACTTTACAGAAAATATATACACTCGATTAGAATTATTTTTCCATCTGTTCATATGTGGTTGCATATATGCATATATTTTTGCCAGGTAAGGCTTAATTCAGAATCACTAGGGGAAAATTCTATTTGCCGTTGCAATAAAGTGATTAAAGTACTTACGAGTTGTATAATTTGCTGGCTTCACGATCTTGGGACAGACTTTGAACAGACCAAGTTTGAATCGAACACTAACTACGTGATGAGCGGGCGTCACGTATTGCACTGACAGTTTCTCTTCTGTTTGCAACCAAGCCGGGCCCAAAAGCGCAGCCGAGAGAGCAGCTAGAGCTGCTAAACCGCACACGACGCCGCAGCGGGTCATTCTCGTGCCGCCGTTACTGCCGGAACAACACATCTTTACAACAAACTATTCAACTGCTTTGAAAAACACATCTTTTTTGCATCCCGATCGAAACAGGCTGCAGCAGGTGATAAATCGCCCCGTTCCTTTATATCCAGCTACGTATACGTCACATAAGTTCTAATTCCGCAGTCACCAGGTTGCGCATCGTTTTTTATCCTCGGAAAACTTTATTATCTAACGAGCCGAGATAGTAAGCTGCAAAATTGAACTTTATTACAATTTTATAGACCAAAATAAATACTGCTTAAAATAAGCCGCGGCAAAAAAAAGAGTTTTGAGTGAAAAATAAGTATACATTCGAGCCATCATGAAAAATGTCACAGTTACTTCGTTACGGTTACAGTAAATTTTTCACCAAAAAGTGATTTTCAAAATTGTAAGAACGTATTTTTTGTTTTAACCTTTTTGCAGGTTTTTTTTGTCTTTTTGAAGTATAGTGGCGGATATATGTTACTGTAAAATCGCAGTAGGAGGTATGATAGTTTCATAAAAACGTGTACGTTTACGAGATCCTAGCAATTCGTTTTAATAACCATCCACTCGTGTGCATACTCAAACAATTGAAACAATTTTTATCCATCAGAATGGAACGGCTCTCGGCCGTGTGTCGTTGTACAACAAAATTTTGTAAATTAACATCTGAATTAACATGCTTGCGTATTGATCGCTTTCGAAGCAATACCGAGTATGCTTCACGATACACCAATAACCCTTTGTTATATGCAATTTTCAAAAATACATTCGTAGTCGGTCGTAAAAAATACTTCAACGATTTCGGCCAAAAAAAGAAAAAGAGAGAGGCAATTTTTTTTATTCGCAAAAATTCGTTCATCCCGGATTGATACGCGAAATTTTGTAATTCACAATTAAAATGGGAAACGGCTTTTCGTCTAACGAAATGGATGGAAAATACAGTTTTCAATATTAAAAAAGTATCATACATCTTTCTATGTTCGATTACAAAACGTGTCAATGTGCGAATGCAAAAAAAGAAGAATAAAAAAAAACGTAAATGAAATTCGAAACAATCAAAGCTGAATTAAACAAGAGATTAATCAACGTGACAAGCACGTGTGAGTATTTTTGAATAATTCGAATTTTTTCCCTTCTATTTTGCAAATTCCTAATTGGCAAATGACAAAGTGACGGTCGACCAGGTAAACAACAAATTTCGTTACTGCGTGGATTTTTGTTACTGATCGAGCCGCGCCAACAATTGTGGAATCGATTTCAACGACTTTGGACTCGCAATTGATTTCTCTTCGTTGCATTTGACGCGAGTTACAACTTTGGGATTGAAGTACATTTGTAAACATTCAAGTTATGTTTGCTCTCGAGAATTTCCGTAGCGCCGACAGCAATAACACAAAATTGTTATAGATTATTCACCGTCCAGTTTTACTTATTCGTTTTCAAATGCATCGTAAATTCCGTGATATTTTCACATTTGTGATCAATGGTGAGAATATCAAAACATGTGTCAATACAAAATTCAACAAATTTGCTACTCCGGTTATGGGCGCAAAACATAAATACATTTTCCTGTGGATAAAGATTGCATTCAAATTTTTGTCATCGAATGAAAACGCGCGAAATAAAATGTTGAATATTTTGGCGTCAATACGCTCGATTAAAGGCCGAGGCAATACTTTTTAATACCACACTTTGGTTCAAGTAATTGGACCATAAAAAACAGTTGAAGTTTATTTGCAACCACCGAAACCGAATACGACCCAAACGCTCTTTTCTACGCTTGGTGTTCCATCCGTTTATTTATATTTCATAGCCAATAATTTGTTTCACGGAATGTAAATTTTTCGCATGTCGTGTTTTTTGATATGTTTTTTTTTCTACCGCCGTCACTTAAATGACTTTTGTTTGTTCGATCAACAGACTGTAAACGTACTTTTTCCATTCCAACATAATCCTCCAAACATCAAGACAAAATTCAATTCAAACATTTTCCAAACAGCACTGAAACTCATCATTCTTTTCATTCATATATTTGTTTCATTTTTTCATTTTTCACTACAACTTTTTGAACAACGAATTGAACCTGATTTTAATTGGATCCATCAAAGAGATAATCTAATATGAAACCACTATACCTGACAAGTTCGAAGGTGAATTAAACGTAATTTTATTTTTCAAAAAAAACCCCTCTAACTGTTCAAATTCAACAAACAAGAAGTTAAAAGAAAATATCAAAAGTTGTAGTTATTAGTTTTTCTACGCGTGAGTTGTGGTCGACTCGAACTTTTAATTACCAGCAACTCGAGAAAGGCCGAAGAAAATTGTGAGGAAATTGTGTCCATGGGAACGCAGTGAAAAAAAGCACGAAGAATTTGCATCGTTGAAAAACTACTTGAGAAAAAAAAAAGCAGCCACGAGATTATGATTTAGTCGAAAAGCCAATTTTTATTGGTTTTGAAAGGCAACTCATTATAATTCAAATTGAATTATTTTCTACCTTTATGATTTATTTATGATAATTCCACCTTTTTATTTTTGTTCAAATAGCAATAAATTTATCACGAAAAATGTTTAAATTACAATTTTATTGTTTTGCAATAAACTACGAAAACTTTCATTTAACCGTATACATGTTAACTGCGTTTTCGCTTTAGGTTATCATTTTTCCGATGAAAATTTGTTATCAAATTTTGCAAATACAAACTGGATTTAAAGGTTACTTAAGCACTGCATTAACCGTTACGTCGATGCTCAGTGCTATTAATGTGACGTTGACGTCAAATTGAATTCACGTGTAACCGAAATTTAAATGTAATTATATGAATATCAACATGGAAGAGGTAATTGGTACTTGATTAATGTATAATGTTACTTCAGCCAGAAAAAGTTCCGAATTACATGCTTCAAAAGTTACGATTGCATGTTAAATTGAATAATGCCTGACGTAATTTCTATTATACCACTTCATCTAATCAATTTTTTTCATGTGACATTTTTCATTGTTTCATCGCGTTGTTTGAGTTGAAAAAAAAATTTGTCGACAAAGTTATAAATCAATTTCAATTTTTTTCTCCATAAATCAGGCACGAGAATGACGATCAATTTTGTTATATATAATTGGCAAAAATAAAAAAAAACTATCCGTGTAACTGAGAGAGAAAACGGTACGAGGAAAAATAATTTTTTTTTGGATCGGTTTCAGCGAATGTTTTTACGCATCGCTGCACGATTCTCGCGACAGAATGTGCACACGTATTTGTTGTTGACACGAGTATCATCAATTACCATCTCGTCGTTTAGCGACGACTGATGACGGGTTACCTCCCTGCCGTTCCACGGCCATAAATATCGAATCGCCGGATGTGATTTGGAATCCATTTGAGTGCAGATCCGGTGACATTCACCCAGCAAAATGACTCCTTACATTTTATACCCCGAGCGCTCTTTAATTGCCGTTTCCTTGATCTACAATTCGCATTATTATTTGCGTCTCAAAACCGTCACTCAACGACCTTATTTTACTCCAAACGACAAAAAACAAAAAAAACGAGAGAGAAGGGGTTGCAATTCAGAACGTTGCCTTTCTTTCGTGCTTGTTGTTTTATTGTTAACAGATACTCCAGGTCGTTTCAATTTCGCAAACTGTCAATTACTCAGTCTGTTGCTTTTCAATGGGTATTGCGCTCATGCATTATTCATTACTCGCACTTGGAATTGAACTTTAATGTCAATACACTTCATTGTCAAACGTTTTAACCGTCGTTTTTATTTTCGTTCTTTTCTCCAACTTGCAAAACTGACAGGATCACTGATGACATTTGGAGTTTCACATCTCGAGCTCGAAGTGGCTACTGACACTTTTAGTTCTCATTTTATTAGCACCTCAGTGACGAAACGTAAACAAATAGCCGAGCGAAAGTTGAATTTCAGAAATCACATGCCTCAAAAATTGAATGTGAAAGGTTGCGGTGCGACGCGGACGAAAGTCAGAGGCAAACTGACTTTTAGAAATACGCACACGCCACCCCCTGGCTGTACACAGACGATCCCCTTCCTGACTACTGATTCTGACATCGCGCGCACAAGCCATAACGCCAGGCAAGAGTCGCACACTTTAGCGCTGCTATGTGATTGCGCTTTACAGTGTGTCTGTATATAATTATGTTATAATAGCTATTACAGGTGGCGGCCTGTTAAATTGACAATATACGCTGCCACAGGCGTAACGAAATTGACACATAATACGCGGTAGGTGTGCGTGCACTCATAAAACTGTGACCCGCTGATTCGGGTGAATCTCATATTATTATTTTCATTTGAAATTTGACATGCGGCGCATTTCCACTAAGCTTTTTATTCATATAGGTTTCTCATATTATACTCACTTTCAACATTATTATACACCAAACATGTTTGTTCCTTGTACACGGTCAGTTATAAGAAGTATTAATTCGTAAGATTTGTATTAAATATTACTATTTTTCGTACGAAACTGGATGTATAGGTGCAATGTTTGTAAAATTACTATTTTCAGAAGTATAAATTGTAATAACTAAATATTGATACTAATATATGATTTTTTCGTTAAATCGATTCATATTTTACTATTTCATGTTTTAATTTCTGATTTTTTTCGTTTTCGTTATTAAGACAAATCTT
>JAAMPD010000991.1:0-31857 GCA_025266255.1 Trissolcus basalis
GTTTGTCTATCAAATTTTATCTGTTGTTGTTTGTCCTCTTTCTTTCTTTTTTTTTTTTTTTTCGTTCTCCGTAATCCTAGCCTTCCTTAAAAAAAAACTAGTGCATTAAAAAAATTACACAGTTTCGTTTAATTATTACGCGGACCAATTATGCTCTCAGGCAAAAGTTGAAATTCCGAAGTAAAGCATTTGTGTCGAACAGAAGATGTATGGGAATTGAAATAACTTTAGAAAAAAAACGTTGCTGCAACTGTGTTTGTGTAAAAGCCATTTTTCGTTGATGTTTACGGATCATTATTCCGCAAATGTCAAAACTCACGGAGTATTGGCCCGGGGTTATCGATTGCCCAGCCGAAACAGCCGACTTTTCTTCTTACTGACTGCCGCTATCTTGACCACGTCACTAACTATAAATTCAACTAAGCACACTTTAACAGTAATAATCGGATTTGTGCAAACCGACAAATAGAATCGACATGAGTAAAGTAGAAACACAACGAAATATGAAGTTTTATATTATGTAGGTCGACCGCGGATAAAATTATTGGACTTTGTTGGATGCATATTAACTCCGGTATTTTCGTTTCGCATTTGAATTTCATTTCAATTTTTTTGCGGCCTTGTATTTTTTATTAGTTCATTTGTTTGATGGCACTTTCAACTTTTACAGGCCGAGCTAGTTTTTTTTTCGACAACATTTTATAGTTTAAGCTGAAGGACCTTTATTCTCCGTCCATGAGTTTGCTCGTTAGAAATATTGGCACCCCTTAAAAGCCGATATATCAGAGCTTCCCAATTTTCATCAACGTAGGTAACTCTTTTTCCCCACTTTTTGCAATGCAAATGCTTTTGAACTTTAACAAGTTCGTTCTCATGACAAATTCTATTGAAATTGAAAATACAAAAAAGTCATTCTCAGGCTTCTTTATACATAGTATATACAATTGAATTGAAACTTTGATGCGATATAGAATATTGATTTTCGAACGGTTTTCACTTTTTTCAAATAATTTTTTTTATAAATTTCGTGTTTCAAATTGAATTTGTGTGTAAGGAAACATCTGCTATTGAAAAAAGTTAAATGCCAAACTACATTGGCATTGTGTTTTCTTTCTCTTCCTTTTATTCAATTTCAAAATGCTATTCATTTGTTTTGCCGTACAATTGTTCCAATTGTACGGACGAGTGAATTGGTAACAATTAATTAGCTGACGGTTTGAATTCATAAATACCTTCATGTCAAATTGATGTTGGAGACGACGTTTCTCTTTGTCCGTTTCAGCCGATATCATCGCATTGATTTTATCTTCATTTCCCTCTTCTCCAGCATTTCTCAATGCATTTCGAATCTTTGTATCAGAAATGGTCTACAAGATCAATTTCCACAATATATAACACGTCATACAAAAAAAACTAATATTTTAAAAGCAGCCTTAGATCTAATTTTAAATATTATGACAAATCACCTGTAACCGAGCGAGCTCTTTCTGCAGATACATGACTTTTTGGTACATGTGCAGGACGAAAAGGTCGAACGAGTCTTCGCTGACCTTAAATTGTTTGTCATTGATGTCGATATTTGGAAACAGGATTTGCAGTTCCTCGTTGAAATGCTCGCGAGCAGATTTAATATTCATCCAGAACCGATCCGCAATCTTTGCTGATCGCGCCTCATCATCGAACTTTTTCTTCGCGGTATCTACATCGTCAAGAATCTTCCGGATGTTTCGCCTCGCGTCAGCCTTCAGCTCAGGCGGGGCTTGCAAGCTCGGGTCGTCGATCAAACCGTACATTCGTTTCAGCGACCGTACAGCCTTGTCAGCATTTTCCTCGGCTGCTTCCAAAGACTTCTTCTTTTTCTCTGACGCTTGTTTTAATCTGAAATTAAACGATTCATCGGATTATTTGGCTCAATTTTTCAACCAGATTTTTCTTTCGCTTCAATGTCTTTTTAATGAACGGATAAAATGGATGAATAAAAATGTATACCTATCCCAGATGTTTCCATCGACGGTAGTACTAAGACTTTCCACAACTCGGACGACATCATCGTTATAATCGTGTAGGGCACAAGTGGCATGCTTAAAAGAATCGATAGCCTTTGTTGCCGTCTCACCACACGATTTTTCTAACTCGACTAAACTATTCGGCAATAACTCGACAGAGATCGGTTCGACGTGAGGTTTTCCTTTTTCAGAAACTACGAAAGAAGAAATATTACCATGAATATAAAGGCGTGCTTTGAAAATCCAGCTCATTTTATAAAGGCAAAAGTAACGCGATAAAATAAAATAAATAAAAACTACAGCGTTGTAATTATTTGTTGGTGGAGAGAAGATGAAAAAAAGCTTGTAAATATACCAACCAACTTCAATTTTGTTTCCCTTGTCTTTGCTTACTCTAACTTCATTGAAAGGTTCATTATGAATTGGTTCTGGCTTTTCAGTCAATGGTTGGAAAGCAGGCTTTGGAGCTACACAAATATTTGCAATCGACAAAGTTAGTCATGTTAGTTAACCAAGCTGCATCAATGATATTATTTACACATTAACAATTAGGACAATTCTTGAACAATTTTTTAACGGTATCACTGCGATGTAAATTATGATCTTTTAATTATATATTATTTTATAATAAAATTAATAGGCAATTGATATAATTTGAGTAAAAAACGAAACGTCCCGATATGTCAGCAGAGTCTCGTCAAATCAACTAAAAAACTGTTCAAGTTGACAGTTTCAATTTTAAGGTTGAAAGGAATAAAGGATAGGAAATGTGAGGCTCACGTATATAAGAGTCTATATTGCATTTTAAACCTTGTTTTTCAGGCGTTCCGATGGTAAAATCAATAACCCTGGAAATTGAATGTTTGCAGATTAGACATCAGGTTGAACGAGTTTCGAACGTAAAGTAAATTATTTTCATCCAAAAAAACCGCGTTAGAATCAACTTACGATTTTTTGGCGGTACCAAAAAAGTTGTACAGAAAATCAAAGTAGGATCCTTCTTCTTGAAACACAATTTTTATGGTTTTATCTGTACCGGGGATCCATTTTTCCAAATTCTCTCGAAAGTATGGATCATTTTTAGCATACATCAAAATTGCCGCTGTTCCTCCTATCGCAGCGGTACTAAACACCAGTAATTTCAATTTGGAACCTCCGGATCGTCCGCTAAAAACAACAAATTTCTATAAAAAACTTTGATTGCACATTTTTTACAACTGATTCTCATAACAATTCTGTAAAACAAATTTCAATAACAATTTCAGTTTGATTGTTTTAAATGTAAAATTTGGTTTTTTGTTACCTTCTTTCGTCCGTTGAGTATTTTTTATTTGAATTTTTCGATGCCAATTTAAAATTGCTACATAATCTGAAATAAAGGCAAACATATTACTGTAATAAAACGTCCCTTCGGAAGCGCAATAAAAATCGACTTAAAAGATCAATGAATAGTAAACATAAAGAAAAAACACACAAAACAAAGATTGGATTCATAAAAGTCGAGCGGAATTGTAATCCAGGATGCAAAGCTGTCAAGAAATGTCAAAACGATGTCGGTCGAAATCTCACCTCGTTTCATTGTGATGATGCCTAGTAGCTGTGAAGTGATACCTCGAATTTGGTTGTTTTTTAATCTGGAACAAAAGGGGATTGTTTGAATGAACCCTTGAAAACTTACCCCGCGGTAAAAAAATCCACGAACATTACATAAGCCGTCTAATTTTAAGCCATCTTGTCAGACGTCGTGTCCGCGACCTTGACGTTTACGTAAAAAAATAGCGAACGACCAGGACAACAAAAAGACTCGTCGAAATCTTTGTGATGATTTGACGAGCAATTGATTATCGATCTACGAAAGACTTGCGGTCAAAATGTCACAATTGTTTCGACAAAACAATGAGGTTAGGTTGCAGAAGAGTTCAATTGTCCGTTAAAAAATGAGAGGAGCCAAGGCGGGCGGACAGTCCGGACACTCGGTTGACATGGGAACTTACTTTGTAGACGCGGTTGAGACCGTTGCACGGGAATTTGAAGCCAATTCGTAGCATGTTGCGTCGAATAGCCGGTCGGTCGAAAGAGTACACAGGAACAGGGGAACGACGGTACACGCGACGACGTCAGCTCAGCTGATGGTGTGCGAATTGTCGGAAGGATGTTGCGGATAGTTGGTAGTGCAGTTCGAGGTAATTCACCGGATAGTGTGCGAATGATTATTTAATGAAAACTTCACCGCTCTCGCGAGCATCTATTTTGTCTGTCAAAACAATAGGCTCGGACAATTGTTCGAGCCTTTTTTTCAACTCGCGTCTCAAATTGAGGTTAGGTCCGACAGCGACTGACACAGAAACGCGGAATTCGGAATGTGTTATTTTTTTTAATTCCTCGTCTGTTTATTCGGTGTGGAATAATTTTGTACAATTTTTCACTTTACCAAAACAAACATGATTATATTTACAACTTGATAAATTTGTTTTTGTTTTTTTCTAATATTGTATCATTTTTAAATTGAAATTGATGAGAGGATTCCATTTTTTCAGCTGTTTTTCGAAACCCAGCTATTAATTCTGCTGAAGTAAGTCTTTCCCGATATAATGTACTGAATCAACAAACACATCAACGAAACTTCAGTTTTTTGACTCAGCAATGCAACACTCTGCCATCACCTTTTACAACAAATGTTGCCAGGTATTGTTACATACTTTTAATTTTTTGTTTAAACAATGAATGGATAGAAATTTGTTAATAGTAATTCTGTGCTTAATTTAAATTACTCATTTTTTTATATCTTGTTTTTTAGGGATTCCCCCGGTGTGGGTTCTAGTTTGTTACAACCAGTTACAGCTTTGACTGTTCCGTCGAGATCGCTAATAAAATTTTCCTTGCAAAAAGGGAAAAGAAAGTCGGTGAAAGCTGTTGTTAGACGGTTCAAAAGATTGCACTGGTGAGTGATGATCAGCCAAATAAATATAATAATGTTACAGTGATTAAAAAAAATTTGTTTATTATCTACAATCTGTTTATATAAAGAATTTTAATTTTATATGTAAAAATTCAATGTTACAATGTAAATAACATTTTATCATAATTTTGGTTTCATTTCTAGGGGTGGATGGATCCGAACCATAGCCGGTAGATTCCATTACAGGTGGCGTAAAAGTGCCAGACAAAAGCAAAGATTTAAGTATCACGTAATGTGTAATGGACAGCAAAACTGGCTGTTAGACACCATGGTTACAAACTTTTGGAGACGTCCAAAGTACTACGTCGATGATCCATATGCACCTTATCACAAACGAGATTATGTTAGGTGTAAAACAGGCCCATACAAATGAACATGTAATATTTCATAACTATTGTTAACTAAAGATGAAAATAAAATTGGTTACATCCAATCAATGACTTTTCAATTAAACAAATAAATTGTTTGTGACATATTTATTTGTATGTTGTACCATGAAAGTGAATGAATGAAAGTGTAAAAAATGAGATTGTAAAAAGTAAAAAAATGTTGTCTTGTTGGTGAATGAAAGATCGGGGAATGGATTTGAGCAATGAACTAAGCCGGAAAGCGATTGAATCGGCGCGGTTTATGGACGTAACGTGAAATGCCCCCTACTTTCGTGAGTTTGGAACTGGTCGCACGTTTTAGTCGCTGTTCGTCCGTTGCGACGAGTGTTTCGCTCGATTCTATTTTTCACATGAGAAGTGCCTGTGCGAATCCAAAAACCTTTTAAGAGACGATAAAGTAGCGTTATCAGCAGCAATGACACTGCACGGCTCTAAGCTGCGTTTTTTCTATCAGACAACGTGCCTCATCGGAACACGGGATAAGAGTCTGCCGCGTCTTGCCGGTTCTGCCGGCAGAAAATTGTCGACCAGTAGAGCGCTCGATATGAGGTGAGTCGAGTTGATTTTGCGCACTAAACTGCATCTATTTTTTTCTCATTTTTTTATTACATCAAAACAACACTTTTGAGCCCTCACTTTTTAACGCCAAATATATTGTTCTTAATTAAAAATGGCATTTATTTAGTTTTAATTTTTCTTTAATTATGCAAATTTTGTTAATTCATACATTTGTATGAGGATGCTTTGTTTTATTACGTAATCAGGTGTCTCAGAGGGTTGAAACAATTTCAATTTATCAGAGGGATCGTACAAAATAATCTCAGGTCTTACTTTCATATGCGCCTGTTGTTTGTTTCATGATTTCTCGTCTGCTGAAAATTTTCCATTCAAGAATACACTTTCTTCTTTAATATATCAGAGCTCAACAAAGTATTCGTTTTATTAATTCTCTTTAATCCATTTTAAAACCTTATCATTTTTAAAATTTGTTCATTTTATTGTTGCAAATTTAATTTAATGAATTTTTATAATGATAACCGATTGTTTATTTATTATAAAAAATAGACATTCATCATCAATTTCGTATTCAGTTTTTATTTTGAACAACTTGAAAAAAAGCATTTATGATGATTTTTGTGCGTTTGAAAATAATGTATTTTTACTTCATTTTTATTGCATTTACTAAAAATATGAGAAAATCGTTCTGAGTTGTTATTGCAATTGTACAAGCGACAATAGGGAGTTTTCGTCAACTCATTATTCATGTTACTTCGAGATAAATTACATAATTCATGGAGATATTTGCAAATAATAATAATGGTAGTAAAAAACCAATTGAGCGTCTCTGTTTCGTACGAAAAATTGCATGTCGCCGACCAATTATACGATGCCTTCCTTTTTTTCGATTGGGTGTCTTGGATCAGCGTTTAATCACAGTTTCGATTATATCGTTCTTGTTTTTATGCAAAGAGGTAGCTTTCAGAGGAGGCAAAGCGTTCAATATTTTCAGCTCTTGTTTTTCAAAGACACTCACTTTGGCGATGAAAAAACGATCAAGATAAGACCTGAGAAAGTTTCCTCTGATAAAAAAATATAATTATCACATTATTATAATGTCACAGCGACAAGAAAATACCTTTTGTAGGTGTATATCAATGGCTTAGAGGCAAAAACGGATAACTCCATTAATCACATCATTATGTACAAAACACAATTATGTCTGACTCACTAATTAAACAGCTTTAGTTTTCTACAATGACCAAATATATTTTCGTTTGCAAATCACAGATGTGCATAAATTAGTTTGGCTCAATTTTTATTTTTAATTCCTTTTAGGTTTGTACAGTTTGTGAACAAGAGTGGTGGACCACAGAACCTGGGAGTGCAACTCAAACCAGGAGGCGACATTGTTGAAATTTCCACAATCAACTCAAGAATACCGAACACGTTAAAAAAGTTCCTAGAGGGTGGAGATGAGATGGTAACCAAAGCAAGAAGGTATTACCATCACTGAATTTAATTTTATAAATGAACAAAATGAAAAACAAAATGTGTATGATGTATAACAATTTATACATCATAATAAATAATATTTATAAATGTATATTAATTATGAGGATATTTGAATGGTTAAAATAATTAAAACAGTTTCGTAATAGTCTGAAGGTAGATTAATTAAAGAGCTTATTTATGTAGGGATGAAGAAAAAAATTTGATCGCCGAGGTGGAAAGGTTGGTGTTCGAGAGAACAAAGTGTGCCCCCTACTTCCCCCTTCCTCATCTCAATTCTATAATTTAATTTACCCTCCTCGCTGAACGAGAACCTCACGCAATTCATCAAATAAAACCTTTCCAAAATGTTATGCAATCCATGTCTATTCTGTTTGGACATAACATTACCTATATGTTGCTTTGCTTGTTTGAATTAATAAAATGACCTTGTGAGATCCGCGAACATGAAACAAAAGTATAAAATCATTATATCGTGATTGTATAACGATTTGTTGATGTTACAAAAAAATTAATCACGTTCGATTACGCTTTTTGAAACAAAAAATAGGTTCTAATTTGCCGTTTGACACGGTAACGAATCTGCCGGAAAATGTCAATTAAAAGTAAAAAAAATAATAGAATGAAGAAGCTGTATAAATGAACAGCTAACGACCGCGGAGAGTGAAAAATTGTATTGGAGAAACGTTTAGAATAAGCGCGGAGGTTGCCAGAATTTTGTGTGTGTTTTTTTTATCAACCCAAATACATCAGGTTTAAAAAAAAAAAAGAAATTACACATATTTCACGATAATAGCCAATAATTCATCCTCTAAAACATCAAGTGAGTTCTTTTTTTTTTTCAAGGTAAATCGGGTTGCATTAGCATAAACGCTTGTCCAAGTCAATGTACGTCTCATTTTTATTCAAAATATTTTAAAATCAAGCAGAGAATAAAGTGAGACGAGTTTGAAATTGATTGAATCAGGACCTTTTTGAATGGTATAAAATTTGATGATTTTTTCTGAAAAAACGTTTGAAAAATTGTTTTAATATTTTGTTATGTTTAGTTATTTTATTAACGTTGATTGAATTAATGAAGATGTGTTCCTTTTGTTTGTGGGCATATAAAATGCTTTGCGCAGAGTAGTAGCCGAAAGCCGAAGCGTAGTAAGTGCAGACGATGTGGACTTTTTGGCACCCATTTTAAAGATGGACAAATTAGCTTGTGTGGGACTAAATTACAGCGGTCACTGCAAAGAACAAGGCCTCGAGCCTCCGACTTCGCCCGTCATTTTCAGCAAATTTCCAAGCAACATTATCGGCCCGACTGATAATATTCTTCTGCCATCCATATCTGAAGTAAATAAATCTAAACAAATATCCATATATGAAGCCAAACAATTTATTGTCATTTGTCGATATCATGTTTGGTTTTGAATATATATTTTCATTTTTTTATATTGTTCTTGATTAGATACTTTTATTAATGCAACTTTTCAAAATTTGTTATATAAATTTAATTTAAAATTTAATACCTGCTTTTGTAGTGTTAAATATTTTAATTTTCAAGTTTAATTGAACAATTGTAATTTTAATGTTTAATTGAAAATTTAATTTTTAGAAAGTAGACTGGGAAGCTGAACTGGCAATAGTAATTGGTAAAAAGTGTAAAAGTTTGAACAACCATGAGGCAGAGGACTGCATCTTCGGATACACAGTTGCGCAAGATCTTTCGGCCAGGGACTGGCAGAAAGGCAAACGAAACGGAGGTCAGTTTCTCTTGGGCAAGGCTATGGACACTTTTTGTCCGCTAGGACCGGTCGTTGTAGCCAAAGAGTCGATCTGCGACATCAACAACCTGTACGTGCGAACGTGGGTCAACGGCCAGCTCAAACAAGACGGCAACACGAGCGAACTGATTTTCAAGCCGCGCGACATCGTGGCATACATCTCCCAGTAATTTCATCACCACAATTAAAAGCCCAAATTCGTCTTTGCCAATTTGTAGTCTTTCCCTGTTCTTATTCATTCTTCTTTTAGGTTCATGACGTTACTGCCTGGCGACGTTATTCTAACTGGCACACCGGCTGGTGTTGGTTTTGCGCGAAAACCACCGGAATATTTGAAGGTATAATTTGCATTCCTAGTTTTGATTTATGTACATGAATCGTAAATTTTAATTTATCATTTGACTAAATTTGATTGCAGAAAGGCGACGTACTTGAAACCGAAATTGAGAGTCTTGGTCGGCTGAAAAATAAAGTTGTTTAATCACATTCGTTCTAGACGTTGTCTGAATAATAAACCTTCATTAACTATCGGCGAGTTTTCCGTTTGCCGTGTAAAGATATAGCATTTTAACATTTTTTAACAAAAGATTGATGACCGCATGAGACAAAGGTTAAAAGGATAATTATTTATTAACAATAATAAAAGTTGTCCAAAACTTTTGTCAGAATGATTGAAAAAGAACTGAAACGTAGTTATAATTCACTGCCAAAAGTTGATAAAACTTTTTATACATTTTGACGTGGTGTTAAACTCAATATTATTATGATAATGCAAGTCAAATCTCGCATCAACGTCTGATTTGAGGAAGATTCGGATAGACGTTTAAGAAAAATGCTAAACGAATAGGGCAAAAGGATCGTTCGTTATTCTGTGACGTTTGAATGCAATTTTTATCATGTAAATGAAAATTCAATTTGCGTTGATATTTAAATCAGGCTGGGAAGTTTTTTTTTTGTATTATGATGATCATCCACTTTTACCTATTTTTGATTTACCTTTTGTTAAAAAGCATCGTTAACAATGTTATTCTTGAATGAAACGAAATAATTTCTGTGCCACTATTCTCTGTTTATACAATTTCGTTCTGTTTTTTAATACCGTGTTATGTTTATCAGACAAATTTATTTAGCTTAGTTTCTATAAATTGTTTTATTCATTTTTAAAATATTGAAAAATATTGTCAGTTTTTATTTACTTTCTTTGACATACATACTTTTTAAGTTTGAATGTAAGATATATCAGAGATAAACATAAATATCTCTTGACTTTTCTAAATTATTTGTTTTTCTCTAGTTTTATATATTTTCCCATTGAAAAAGGAAGACTTTCAAGCAAAAGAAGACCCTGAAAACGCTTTGTAATTATTTTATTCATTTTCAATAATAAAAATCATTTTTCATTTTCAACATTTAAGTGCCTATAAAAAAACTTATTTTAAATCCCCGAATATGATAATGCCACATTTTTTATCTTAATAACTAATGTTCAACAACACCAATTAATTTGATAATAATTTCGTTTCAATTTATCATTCGCCGAACATTACGATTATATAACAGTATATACTTAAATTGAATAATCTTTGTTTGCGTTACACTACACACTTTACATCAATAAAAATTATTTAATCGTCAGGAAAATGAGCTCATGGCAAAAAATGGAACAATAATAATGGCTTGTAGGTTGCTGCTTTGAAATAAGGCATTTTATGGCAATATTGTACTGTATGGCTTACAAAAACTCACAAAAAAAATTTTTCACACAACGAAACTACATCTATTCACATCGTCGAAGACGTAGAACTGAAACAATATAACTGACTATAAAACATTACTACCTGATCTTGAACCAAAATCGAAGTGACAATTAAAATCATCTTCAATTTAGTATAGCATCAAAAGAAATTCTTGAAACTACTCAACAGTCTCGTGAAAAGTAAGGTAGTTGTATCTACTATCAACGGCTGCACCTATTATCGACAAACATTAAAAATTGTTATTAAAATAATAAAAAAAATAACTCAACGAATGTTTATTTGTTTTTAACACTTAGTTAATGAGCATTTATTGTAAAGTTAAAAAATCGACATAAATATATACAAATATATTATATATTATTTCATACATACTATTATTAGTATACAAAAATATATAAAAATTTTTACAACAAGGGGTTTTGCGATACGATGAATTAATAAATAAAAATGTCGATAACAGATACAACTACCTTCCTAATCGTTTGTTTCCGCACCTCTGAAGACAACTGAAAATTGATCCCTTTCATGTCACATCTCAATAAAAGATAATTCAAAGAAAGAGACTTCCATAATCGTCATCCGGCTTGCAAAAAAATGACGTGACTTTGGAAGAGACATCATGTCTTTGACTCAGACTTCACAAGTTTTTCGATGAGTTTGTCGATCATGTCAGCGTCGACCAGGCCAATGAACTTGTCAACGACCACGCCGTTTGAGACGGCAATAACCGCAGGTACGGCTTTGACCTGAAACGTGTGCACCAGTTCTGGATGATCCTCCACGTTGATCGTCGCCAGGTGAAGCTCCTCCATAGGCCCCACAAGTTGCTCCAATTTCGGCGTGAGTATCTTACACGGATCGCACCACTCGGCGTGGAAATTTACGATCACTGGCACTTTGCTGTTCATCACTTTGTCGGCAAAAAACTCGTTGTCAACGACCTCAAACTTCTTGAGCCGGGTGCTCAGCAAACTGATGCGACGACTTGCAGCGGCAGCTCGCAAAGCCACAGGCCGAATTGAGGAAAACATCGCACTTACACGTTTCGGAGGTTTTGTTTATTCTGAGGAACTGGTATGTCTGCTATGTCAGCGGTTCGAATTCACATGTCAGTGAACCCAGCCTTTGATGCGTTGTGGTCGCGCCGATTCCAGTAGACCAAATTTCACATAACCGTAGATGCTTATCAGCGACGACAAAGCCAGCACGATGACGAGAGTGAGTCGCCAGAAAAAAAGATGATCGTACGACTGAAACAGCAATGCGTACTTTAACAATTGTCTTATCAATATATCATCTAAGTATCGAACCTATCAAATGACATCTAAATGTCATTTATGGAGGTATTGTGAAACTTGAAAGACGAACACATTTCAAAGTTTAATAGTGACTTTTTTCGGTTGGACTTTGAGGTTATAATTAAAATTGTACCTTGTTGTTGTACAAAGTGTCCTTTTCGTCGGATCGAGGTACGCTGATGAGAGTAATCGTGATGACAAGCGCGGTGAAGAATGCCAACACTCCGATCTTCCTCTCGATACGCAGCGACACGAGAAATATGAGCGCCGCAAAAATCCAAAGACCAAGAATAACAAACAATCCCAAGCCTACTCCAAAGATCAGCGCGGTCATCACTCTGCAATCATCGTATTAAAATAAATGACATCGCCACTATTTATAACCTTAAAAAATACCGCACAGAAACAAGTGTCAACAATTGTTTCGAGCCATTTTTGCTGCTCGGTCAAAGATTACAGATTGTCTATGAATATGACAGCTAAAATTATAACCTCAAATTCCGCTGCTCCTTTTGACTCTTCTCCGTCAAAAATTCGCTCCTTGAAGATGACGAGACAAACTTGACTAAATCGTTTCCATGCCGATACTTGACAAACTGTTATGCTATAACGCCCTCTTTAAGAGGAAAAAAGTGCGATCTTTATAATTACCTAAAATTATTGATTACTTCATTGTTTATCTTCGTTGTGTCGTCGCATCGTCATCGTGTCTGTTCTCTTAATGATAAAATTCAAATCTTTTTATAGCGAACCAAAAAAAGACGAGCAAAAACTGATGTTATGTTGCACAATGTTTGTGATGTTCAAATGTTGCAATACTGACTTGTCATTTGCCGAAAAATCAGATCCGACATTCCGACGTCTGACAAGCACTGTTTTGACCGTATTGAAGGCTTTTTTGGTTTTAAAGCTGAGGTTTTTGCCGTAAATTTAAATATTTTGGGAGATGGAACCTAACCTGACCCGGGCGGTTATCTCGTAGATGTCGCTGTCCTTGTCACACGTCGTCGTCCGAAAAAATTCAGCTCGTTCGTTTCGACAAACAACAACAATCGAAATGGTAAGTTTTCTCGGTTAAATGAAATAGACCCGATGGTATTTTCACAGCGAGGTGAGCGATCGATAAACAACCAAGTGGCCGGTTCGGTGTTATATGACAATCCGCAGTTTGTTCTTTGAAAAAACCGGCGAAATGTGAGCTCGGATAGGTTAAGTTTGAACAGTTGATATAACCACGAGATTTATTTTTCATTCCGACTGCTGTTTTTTGGGCCGCGAAATTTTTTAATTTGTCGGTTTTTCGTTACTGGTGCAAAAAATTTTGAGCGGTGACACTCGTTTGGTCCCACCGACACGGTTTGAACAGTCTCATTTTTGCAACCCAATTCGGTGTCACAGTTTCGTTCTTTTTGATCGTACCATTTTATCATGACTTGATGAACTGATTAAAAATGCAAATTTCTGTCGCAGAATTTCATTTGCAAAGGACAGTTGGTGGGCCGACCGTTGTTTTTAGATAGGCGTCATCTGTATAGACTTTGGTTGAATCCAAATTTTATCATCAATCATCAAGACAATGTCACGGTAAATAACACAAATTTAATTCATTATCACTAGAAGGACTGAAACTGCTGACCCCCTGGAAGGATCAAAGGTGACACTTTTGTCTCCTTGCGTTTCTCAATAAATTAAAAACTATTTTTTATTTATCAAAAACTGTATTTCATAAAATTATGTAAGAACAAGATTAACAATTTTTATTTTGGTGTTTAACATTGTATTTTGAATAAGAATGATGTTTCGTAAATAAATGTTTATGTCATTAACTTCAATTATGTTTGAAAAATAATGTAAGATGTATTTTATGAATTTCAACTCCATGAATATAGTATTTTTTTGTCATCATCAAAAAGAAAACAAATTTTTTTAATAAAAAAAGTTGTTTTTTAAATAATAGAAATGAAGTAAACAAAAATATAAACATAAATTTTCAGTGTGAAAAGTATTATAAATTCATTAGATTTGTTTGAAACTTAAATGGATTTTTGAATGGAATATAAAAAATGAAAGTAAAAAAATTGCAATATGGTTCATTGATAAACAATAAAATTATCCCTCAGTTTTTCTAGTGTTCATATGTTGGAGATTGATTTGTCTAAAAATTTGTATTTGACTGTTTTTAGGTTCGTCTATACTCTGCGCGGAAACCCGGTTTTATATCACAGTTCATTGATAATATTAAGCAAGAGATGAATAAGAATAAGGAGATGAAAGAATCTTTAAAAAAGTTCAAAGAAGAAGCAGAGAAGTTAGAACAATCGGAAGCACTTAAATCTGCAAGGCAAAAATTCCAAACTGTAGAATCTGAAGCTAACAAAGGATCAGAAGTTTTAAAAGAGAAGATAGAAAATATTAAGGGAAAGGTGAGTTAAAAGAGAAATATGTTTCTTTTCGTGTTCTTTTGGAATGTTTAAATTGTAATAATGGTGAAATGTTATCAGGTACAAGAAGTCATGGAAGAAGCTAGCAAAACAGAATTGGGTAGAAAAGCGGGTAAGATTGGAGAGGAGATATCAAAGTCTGCGAAAGGAGCAGCGGAAACGATATCTGAAAAAAGTCAAGCGATCAGCAAGACTGACGCCTTCCAAACTATTTCACAAACTGCCGAGGCTGTGAGAAAAGAATTAGACCATCAAGGAATTTATGGTACAGAGATTGGAATAAAAAAATTGTCAAGTTTGTTCGGATGGATTTTTTAATGTTGATTTTTATGGCTTCAGGTCGAGTTTATGTTCCTCCTAAAAAACTTCGCAAAAGGACAGATGCAATTGAAAATGACACTCGACAGTACGAAGCCAACGAGGAGGCGACGGGTGTTGAGTTACACAAAGATTCCAAGTTCTATCAGTCGTGGCAAAATTTCAAGGTAATTATAGTTTAATTCCTAACTTATTGTTCATTTTTTAATTTTGTCTGAAATCAAATTAAATTTAAAATAACCAATTTTCTCTACAGGATAACAATACTTATGTGAACAAAGTTCTTCATTGGAAGATGAAGTTTGAAGAATCAGAGAATCCACTGATCAGAGCTTCTCGTTTGCTCACAGATAAAGTGACTGACGTGATGGGTGGCCTTTTGCAAAAAACCGAACTCTCTGAAACTCTTACCGAGATTTGCAAAGTTGATCCGAATTTCGATAAAGTTAAATTTTTAAAAGACTGTGAGAACGACATTATACCAAATATTTTGGAGGCGATGGTAAGAGGTGACTTGGAAATTTTAAAAGACTGGTGCCACGAAGCACCTTATAATTTACTGTCGACGCCAATCAAGCAAGCGATGCAATTAGGATATAGGATGGATAGTAAAGTTTTAGGTAACGACATCTCATTAATTTCCTATGTTTACTTATTCAAAAAACAGGCTGAACATTTACTTATTGTTTAACAATTTACAGATATTGATAACGTAGATCTTGTAATGGGGAAAGTGATGGATCAAGGACCTGTACTAGTGATTACGTTTCAAACGCAACAAATAATGTGTGTACGCGATGCAAAAAATAAAGTAGTCGAAGGAGATCCAGAAAAAATTATGCGCGTCCAGCATACTTGGGTGTTAAGTCGAGACACGACAGAATTGAATCCTAGAGCGGCTTGGCGATTACTCGAGCTTAGTTACCATGGATCGGAACAACTCGTGTAATCAAAGCAAAATTATTTGTTGACTTTGCAATTCTTCATTTAGAAAGTTTGGATTCAGCTGAAAATGCAAATACACTATCTCGATGCTGTAATTCAAAGCAACTTGGAAATTTCTGTACACTTTTTATAAGGTCAAAAAATTGTTGCTTATAATAATTTGAAAACAAAAAACTATGTTATTACTTAAAAAAGTATGTGAAAAACTGGTTTTTCAGTTTTGTAAGCGTTATTTTATTTGATAATGATTTTTTTTCGAATTCGTCTATTTTTATGCTCAAATTGAATGTGAAAAAAAGGATGTTTTTTCGTTTGTACCATTTACGTCTATGGTCTACTAATCGTTTTTACCTAATATACGATCAGCGTTTCTTTGTAATATAATAAAAACATGAACGTGTAAATAATAAATAATTAAGTCGCATTCATTAGAATAGTAGTATATTTTATATAAAAAATGGCGAAAATGTTAATGTTATGGAAATAATTGCAAGCAAACTTACCATCGAATGCTCAAGGTTTGCATTAATCACAGAGCGGTTTATCTTAATTGACGGAAAAAATGAAAGATCAACTGATTGTAATCTTATATTGGATTGAAAAGCAGGAGCGCGATTGGTAATTTGGCTGGCAAAGAATTTTATGAAAACCAACAAATATAAATCCTACAGATAAATGTGTTGCAATGTTGTTTAATCAAATCAAAAATATGTTGTTTTAAACACTTACTTTCGTGCATGCAGACGCAACAAGATAAACCATCTGAAATCCAGTGAATCGTGTATTTAATTAGTTCAATGAGATTAAATTCAAAAAATTTTTCTTCGCATAAATAATTTGCATATGAACTCAATTTTTATTTGCGAAATCTTGTATCAAGATAACAAAAAAGGCACGTGCTGATCTATTCGCTTTATTGCGATATGATAACAGAATGGTTTTTATACCATTTTCAAACGAGGTAACGTCAGTATGGCAATCAACGTCTTAGCAACAAATAATTATTTTTTTAATGCCCATGGAAACGGTAATCTATGAGAAATAAAACTGGTAACTAATTGAAAGCTCGAATTCAAAATTTTAACATAACTAACACTCCAACTACAATTCGAGGTATAATTCCAATTTATTTAAAATTGCTTACGACTAACGAATTTAGTTTAAAAATTTGTAATAAAAATTCCCTGAATGATTTTTATCAACAAATTACAAGTGTTTCGTATGGCATGAAATTTAATTTTTACAATTCAATTCCTTAGGTTCAAATTATCGTTTCAAAATAATGGCCTGCATTATAAGCGTAACATTGGTTATTTTGATAGGATTTTATGCATCTTTGTAAGTTACATAAATTTGTACTGAAATTAACTTTAAATACTAATAATTTATATTGTTATTAACAAAACGATTTTATACAAATGAATTTTAATATTTTAGTTTTGTTGTTGAAACAAATGGTTTAATATTTAATAAATCAATTAAAAAATTGGTGATAGACACTGATGCGGGGGGCGACGATGCAATGGCAATCCTAGAAGTGATCGCCGTTCAAGAAGCCCATCTGAGTGAATTTGAAATTGTAGCAATCACCTGTACTTACGGGAATACTTTAGTAACAAACGTCGAAAATAATGTTAGAAAATTGCTCACAATTGCCAAACGAAATGATGTAAGACTTATACAATTTTATTAACTAAGATAACAGAACATCTATTAACTGCAATAACAATAACAATTGTTTAACCAACCGTTATACTCAGTATAGATTATTATTTTAACAGATTAAAATTTATTCCGGGGCCTCAAAACCACTCGTTGGAAATTTTTCAAGCGATATTTTTTTCGGCCAAGATGGTTTTGGTGATTTCCAATTTGACAAGAAAATAACTGCCGAGATAGATTATTCTGTACATGCGTCAGTCGCTTTGGTACAGCTAGCCAAAAAATATAAAGGTAAGTATGGGAGATTATTTTTTAACAATATATGTGAAGAAAAATAATTTCAATAATTTTGATTTCCTTGTTCCAGGGGATTTAACAGTCTTAACGATTGGACCTTTGACAAACGTTGCATTAGCTTGTACACTTGATCCAGACTTTGTGAAAAATGTTGACAGGTTCTACGTGATGGGAGGAAGTGTTAGGGGCCATGGAAATACTACTCCTGGAAAAGAATATAATTTTTACCTGGACCCAATTAGCAATTTTATACTATTCAGTAACGTCAGAAAATCGGCAGCCATTATTCTTTTACCGTGGGAGACTATATTAGAAAGTCAACTGACAAAGGTCTGTGAATCATAAATCTCATTTAATTTGCCATGTATTTAATAATCAATCGAATAATGTTGCATTTTAAAAATTATATGCACAATTCTACATAGTTTTGTTACAATAAAACTAAAATTTTATTCCGGGAGAAAAAAATGGTAAAATATATGTGAAGTAATGCATTCATATTTTACATCACACAATGATTTATAAATTACGTTTGCTTTATACAATTAATTAACAATTTGATTTCACAATTCATTTAAATGCACTGTTTCACATTTACAGGAATGGCGTCAAAAAGTCCTTGGCTCTTACAATTCAACGTATATCAATTTCTTAAACAAAGCTGAGAGACGACCGTTTGAACATAGTACTTCCGAAGTTTATACACCTAGTGACGCAATGATGGCTGTGTCAATGCTTTGGCCGCAGCTTGTAACGCACGCAACGTTAGTAAACGTGCAAGCCGTTATGACCGGGGAAGCAAAAGGGTCTTTGCTTGTTGATTATGCAAACAAAACTAATAACTTATTGAATACACTTATAATTGATGCTATCCAAGTTGACAATTTTAAACGTGTGTTGATACAGTATCTCAGTTAAAATATAAAATCTAAATGATTAAAAATAATCGATCAAATCACAAAAATAATCAATCAAAAAAATAAATCAAAAGCCATTGATTCAGCTGTCAATCATAAAACAAATTTCGAAATTAGTACATCTCACACCGATAACAGGCGTTTTTTGCGAGTTGCGCATGCGCCTGACGTTGCGACGTGATTTTTCTTATCTGTTTAGCCGGCGTTCAGTTACCCACAGTTACCTTTGCAACCCGATAGAAAACAGCCGAACGCTCGCTAAACAGATACGACAAATAAATTTCATGTCCTAATAAAAAATTGAAATTGCTTATGCGTCGCAACATAATTATTATACAAAAACAATCCATTTTAAAATTATGCATAAAAATTTTAAAACGTTGCGTCGTTCATTTCATTTGTCATTAGACAAAAGTGATCTAATGATTTTGCGGGTCGTGCATTTTGCACAAGAAACGTAGTGTGAACATCTTGATTTCTTCAGAATTGAGTTTAACCACACCCTCTTGATTGTCAATGGACAGGAGGGTGCCGACAGCTTCTCTGTGATCACCGATTATCACTTTGACGCGGTCTCCATGAGACGGCACCACTGGTTCTAGTGCATCGCACATTATATTCACTACACGATCCTCGTTTATCATCCAGACTGTACACATTCCTCCCTGTAAAAAAAAGAGCACAGTGAGATTTGGTTTTACACTTTTTACATAATTGAAGTGAAAGGTAACGGAGATACATACCGAGATGCCACGAATGACTCCATTGTTTCCAGCGAGATCCCAGTCATTATAGGAATCTTTGATCCGTACTTCAATGTCTGTTGTGTGCCAATCTTGGTTACTGGCACCTCCTGAATCAATCACCGAACCAGGCGTTTGAGCCCCATACGGACTGCCAGCAATATCTAAAAACAGATTTACAATGAAAATGTGAGTTAAAATGTTACGATGAATATATTAATGTCAATAGAATAGTCTTCCTTCTGACATATTGAACTCGACCAATCTTGCCAATTTCAAAGCCAAATTCAAATTTTCAGAGTTGATACATAAACTGATATAAAAAAAACTTAAAAACGTGATTAATATGTAATATTTGTATATTACAGTTGAATGTGCAAGAAATTGATATATAACATTGGTTTTTGCTGGTGATATATTATATGATATAAATGAGTAAATAAATAAAATGAAATGAGAGTGTAATTTTTGCAAAGCATAGTGAAATTGAATTTACATTTGTTTGAAATTAAATTTGAATTTATGTTTTACCTGGTGTCATTGGACTGTAACCCATAGGCGATGGAGTAGCGAAGGGTGCATGGGGGCTGTTTGTGTAGCCAGTGCCAGCCGGGGACGGTGTAGCAACATAGCCTGCAGGACTAGGACTAGCTGAGGCGCTGCCAGCAGGACTTGGACTTTGTTGATAAGGCCCATATCCCTGCTCCGAACCGTACATTGTGCCTGGAGTCTGCGGAGTGAACGGTCCTCCGGATGAAGGATATCCAGCTCCATAACCTGGCGATCCTCCATCTTCGATGCTATAATTGTCAAAGTCGTTGGTTCGCGCTGGGGTATTAGATACCGAAGGATCCCAAACTCCAGACTGTCCAGGAGTGCGCGATCCGTCATGCGATGGCGTCATTGAACCATAATGAGGAGTACGAGAACCGTCTGAAAATAGACACATTCAATTAAAATCTATCCGAACACAGCTGGGCTGGGATTTCGTAATTCAAAATTTTTTAATTTGCACGACAACTTACTTTCATACATAGGCGTTTGCGAACCGTGCATGGGAGTTTTCGAACCATCTCTGCAGTACATGGGAGTCTGTCCGCCAATAGCATAAGCAGGAGTTCTGCTGTAGCTGCTGAAACCGCCGTCTTTCGTTGGTACCCCGACGTTAGCAATATGCGACCGGTCGACGGAAATCGTCTGACAAGTCGAGTGGAGCTCCACTCTAGCGGTCGTTTCAGTAGCATCTTTGACAATACCCACGTTGCCCTTGTAGGGTCCACCAGTAATTTTGATGGTTGTTCCAATGAGTTCCCGGTCGCGTCTGACGCCACTTCCACGTCCCCGACCTCGGCCTCCTCCTCCGCCTCCTCTGCCTCCGAATCCACCTCTGAAATTAACAACAAACAAGTTAATAACAAACGAAACACTTTTTTAATACCATACTTTAAATTAAAAATCGTTTTAATTACCCGCTCGGATGCATCGGCGATGCAATTCTGGGCGACATGAATCCGGCGAACCCGCCAGTAACCGCGGAAACATTAGCTTTGTTTCCACCAGCAAGCTGAAGATGACGCGTCTTGCAGACGAAAAAGCCTCCATTGTCCACGTACATCTTTGAATGTAAGAAAGCAAAACTCCTGTATAGATGTTTGATCTCACCACCACGACCTGCGTGCGGTCCGTCGATGACTTTGACAATGTCCTTGCGTTGAATTGTGTTCTGTTGTGAGTCCAGGGCAACCGCGTTACGGAATTCACGACGCTTTGTGAGACCTTGAGGACGGGCTTCTTGAACTTTACCATGCATCGATAGGATGTGGAAATTCTCTCGTTCGAGGCGAACGATCACACCGACGGTTTGTGCGTCGAGGTGTACCAAGTCACCCCACTGGAACTGACCCAAACTGTCCACTCCCGTTGCCATGTCTGAACACAGTTGCAAGTCTCGTGGTAGGACTTCGAGTTCGTGCATTGACAAATCGGAAATTAAGACTGCACGATTTGGCTCAACTCGCACAATAAGACCCGTGTCACCTTCGTACCTTCCAGCAACAATCTACAAAACAAGCAGTATTTTTATTAACACTGTCCATCTTGTCACAAATTTTTCAATTATGAGTTTAAACTATTGGATAAGTCATAAAGAAATGATTGAGAAATGTACAATAAACAATGGTAACATTTGTATTATAGAAAAAATTGATCAAACAGATTTACCTTGACGTGATCACCGATTGAAAAATGCTTTCTCAACTCATTAGCTTGAAATTCTAAAGCATCTTTCAGTTCCTCGTGCTTGGGCATGACCATGATGATGTTCCCATCAATGGAGACAATTTTACCCTGCAGATTCATCAATTCTCCTGAACAAACTTCAACATTATCACCAGCGCTGAACGAATGGGTAACCGATTGATCTTCTTTGCCGGTAGTCACGGTGCTACTCAGTTCCAAATCTATGCCCTCGGGTGCTTCCTCGAATCTTTCAAGCTCAGATAACGTTGGTTTTACGCCCTCGGCTATGATAGCGCTCGTAGTGAAATTTTTATAAAGAAATCTGCAAAATATCAAAAATAAATAAATGAACATATGTCTGATTGAATTGAATTCCTTATAAAATTTGATTTTCCTTTGAAAAACTTACCCTTTTCTACTGTATCTGTTGCCTTCGAAGATCAAAAAGTCGCCATCACTAGTGACTTCACCACCAATTGCTCTAATAGCTTCAGGATCGAATGGTTTTGCCGGCGGTCTCCTCTTCTTTTTTCTCTTCAAGGCTTCAGCTTCACTCTGGGCTGTTCTCAAAGCTCCTCTCAGTCGTGTGTAGTCAATCCTCGGCAGCAGCTTGAGGTGAACTTGATTCTGCGCCAGATCTACGTAATCAACCTGTGCGATGTCGTCTTTGTAAATTCCTCTTTTCAACCTGACCCACTGTTTCGCTTTCAGTCCAGTTTGTTCTTTCACAACTCTCAACACGTCGGTCATTTCCTTGATCGGTACCATTTGCTGTTTGTAAATACCCATCCTGAGATTTCCCACTTTTTCAATCGCTGCTTTCACGTGAGGTTGTTTGTATGCCTCGATATAAATGTATCCTGGTAACAATACACAATATAAAGTTAGAACAAATATTTACTTGTTTGTCTCAATCAAAAGATAGCTTGAACACTTAAGAAATAAAAACAAATGGATAAAATATTGAATAATGAAATGACTAATTCGAAAATACCTTTAATTCCTTCTGGAACAACAACCGATTTGATCTGTAATGGCTCTTCGGTTCGCTGATAAGTTATAAATTTACACATAAGTAAAATTGCGGTAGCTTTTTCTTCGCCGATTCTACACTTGACCATCCAGAGGTTAGGGTCCTTTACACCAGGCAACAAAGTCTGCTGTGTGATCTCCTCACTCATATCCTCGCCACCATCACCAAAATGCCGTGCCGCTACTGACTCGTCGGCGTATTTTTTACGGAGGTACTCCTCGATTTCATCCTCTTTTTGGGAGTCCCAAAGGTTCGTGCCTCGACGACGTCCTTCAATTTCTCGAGCAGTGGGTCCCAATTCGTCAACTTCATTCGCCACAATTCCGATTTCCTGCGCTCCTTCCTCCCATTCCTCGTCGTCTTCAATTTCATCGTCTACTTCGGCTTCTTCTATAATGAAACCTCCGTACCGGTCCTTCTTTTTCTTCTTTCGAGGACGGTCCTCGTCCTCTTCCTCTTCTTCCTCATCATATTCATCTTCATCAAGATCTTCACCTATAAAAATTAATCAAGTAATTAAAATTTCTAATTCTTCATAAAAGTTCTTATAATTTTGCAGTTATTGGTTCATTACATGGAAAACATTTTCATACTATTATTCTTTGAAAATTTAGATCATTAAGAAATAATTCTTTGACAACTTGAGAAAACAATTCTGTGGCTGAATGGAAAAACCAGTTAAGTGTATACGCAACCCCTATGTACTTAACTGGTTTTTCCTAACAGCCACAGAATTCATGTGATAATCCAATGAGAATAAACTGATTCGTTCCGGAACAAACCCAGAATCTAGAACAAATTGGATTATCCCTTATCTATCAAAACTCATTTTGTTCGAGAAAAACATTTGTCATGTTATTCAATGGAAAATTTTGTAAACAAATCTTATAGAATGTTTTCCGTGTAGAACAGTAATTGTTTTCAAAGGTTGTTTACCTTCTGGTTCTTCTTCGCCTTCAACTTCTTCATCTCCTGATCGAGCTTCTTCTGCCTCATCGCTAAAATTATAATAAACATATTGTAACTTTTATTATGCTCTATAAATCGTTTAAAAATTTATTTAAAGTAATTTAATTGAATAAATAAGCTTACCCCGAAGGAGATCTGGAACGTGATCTAGAGCGACTTCTACTGGGACTACGACTCCTCGACATGCTCCTGGATCTAGCCTTATGGCTACCGGCATCGCTTTCCACGTCGCTGCCCCCGCCAGATTTCACGGACTCATTTTCAGCGTCCGAGTAATTGCTAGCCTCCGAGTCTGACATTTTGCTTTATTAAACTGAAAAATAAAATAAAATAAATGTTTATAAAACAATCAATTAATCTTAAAATAAATATAAACAACTCTATATCAACAAGATTATTTATATACAAGTCAAACTACTGCTGCGTATTGAATAACATAACCTCAAAATATAATTTGAATTATTATCTTTCGTATTTTTTATATATTTGAAGTTGTATGAAAATATATTTGTAAAGCACTTTGAATTTCAATTAGAGTGAGGAAAATTAAAATAAAACACAAAAATTTGATAATACTTACTTGTGATGTTTATAGGAAACGAGCAGCTGGGCTGCGTCCAGGGTTCTGACAACGTACTCGACTACGGTAGATTGGTAGAATCTCAAACCCCCTGAAATGATAGACTGAGAGAGCCAACAATGTTTACTCCACACCACTCTACACTCCCTACCCTGCTTACCACGTTTACCAACCACCCGTCTGTCCTTTTCTCTCACACCATCCCAACACTTCCCTCTCTCTCGATCTTTAAATTCCACCCAGTTGACAGATGACGTTCGCTCCAAAATGTGCGTGTGAGTGTCCCAACGATCGCGTTTTCCTGTTATTCTTGCTCTCAAAACAAAGATCACAATTGCGAGTCTCATCTTGATCGGCGACCAGTTGGACAAAATTGCACTGCAACAAAAACAGCTCGCACTGGTGACATCACGTTATTTGAGAGGATGTAACAATTGTCTGGACCAGCAGAAAAATCATCAAAACCCAGAACCCATCGTTTCACGAGTTCTTGCGCGAGTACTCGACAAGCTGACAAAATGTCTTACGAGGGAAAGTACAATGCCAAAAGTCCAGGTAAACATTGCAAAAACAAGCTGGTTGTAAATTTCGTTAGATTGTTTTATTGATTGTGACGCGCTCCCTTGGTGCAAATAATGACAATTACAAAGATATAGTTGGTTGTTATGATTACATAAAAATTGCATAATGTTTCTGGGGAGCTACGACGATTATTTGTTTTAAACAGCGGTTGCACCGGATGTTTGAACGACTTTCTGTTAGAATTACAAATTAAGGTTATGGAAATTATTTTTTTATGTTATTTAAAGTTTGATTGGAAATAATGGTTTTTGTGTTTATTTTAGCTGTGAAGAGGATTATGCGGGAAGCGCAGGAACTTCATACAGCAACAGAAGAATATTATGCGAACCCGCTGGAGGACAATCTGTTTGAGTGGCATTTCACTGTCAGAGGACCACCATCTACGGACTTTGAGGGGGGTGTCTATCATGGACGTATTTTGTTGCCCGCTGATTACCCTATGAAACCGCCAAATATTATTTTATTAACGGTAATTTTGATATGGGAATTTGCTATTAAATTTATACTTAAATTTGTGGATTAAAATATCAGTTTGTAACGGTTATCCAGTTGATAAATGAATGAATTTGAGTAAATGAAACATAAGATGACAAAATAATAATAAATGAGTTGTATGGATGAGATTTTAATTTGACATTGATGATTTTCATTTTGTTTGTTATAGCCGAATGGAAGATTTGATATCAACAAAAAAATATGCTTAAGTATCTCCGGCCACCATCCTGAAACTTGGCAACCGTCTTGGAGTATAAGAACAGCCTTGTTGGCTCTTATTGCTTTTATGCCTACACCTGGAAATGCCACGATCGGATCTTTAGATTATAGTGCAGAGGAGAGACAGAGGCTAGCTAAAAGGCAAAGCTAACAAAATTGCAAATATATAAAATTGTTTGATACTAGAAGGAAAGGTGGATCAATTTGATTTATGGATCGTTTAGAATGAAAATTTAATAGCCATTAATTTTTATTCTAAATAACAAAATGTTTTGCTATTTTGTGACTTTTTATTAATTTTTATTGTTTTTAAATTACTGTATTATTTTTGGAAAAGTCTTTGATATGTAAATAATACAAAATTACCTGAAAGGAAGAATGTTTTCATGTTAAAACTAATTAAAAAACATAAATTCATAAAAAATATAAATATAATAAAGTATAAATATTAAATTTGATTGATAAATATTAATCGTAAAAATGTTTAATTTTGTAAAATTTGTTCTTTTTAAAATAATCAATTATATTATTGTTATAAAAAATAATCGAAACTATTTCGAATACGTAACATTTTTACAAACAACATACACAGCATATTTTATCTGGATTCATTTTAACTTGAATTATTTACTTATATATGTAGGTCAAAATGACTCATCCGTCCTTTTCATCAGGTAGCATGTCCTCGTCCTTCTAGTATTAAAAACGTCAACAAACTGTAATTACTCATGAATATAAATTTAAATACAATTTGATTTACAGATCGTTGAAATGGGAATGTCAAGTGTGTGGCAAAATAGCGGATTTACTTACAAAAGATGTTACCACCAAACCAATTACTGAAGAAGAACAGCACATGCTGAGCACAATTGCTTTAAAAGTAAATGACAAAATGTTTTAACTGTTTCATTTTATTGCATCTTGAGTTTTCGTAAAAATTCTGGTTTTCTAATTTCAGGCTGAAGAATCGTCCGTTTCGGAACCCTCATACTCAATCCAAAGCGAGAATGAATTGAGGCAACGAAACACAGAATCACGCGCCAATGATAATCAAGAAGAAGTACAAGCAGAAAGTTTCGTAAGCAACCAATCAGAAACAATGTCATCCTCGAATGACATTTTCTGGAGCGTCCTCATAGCATCGCTGTTGTTCGCCATTATTGTACTCGTTCTCCGACGGTTGTTTTTAATTTAATAATTTACAGGCAAACGAGAAGATGCTAAAAATTTTACTTGTACACTTTATGTGCACACTCAAAGTTTTGTACTCAGTTTATTTACATGGGCAAAATTCAAGATACAAAAGCTTTTGCATGTAACCTGAATCGGAAATCAATTAGAGAAAATGTTGCAAACTCTATATGATACGAAATTGTATACTTAAAAATGTTGATTTACAAGTTTATAAATTATTGCATAAAAAAATTATCGTGTTTCTACACTGGGAAAAATTTTATAACGAGAATTATTGTGATTGAATCAGGAATGCATTTAAACGAGATCTTCGGGAAAGACAAGTGTATCGTATAATTCATAATTTTCTGAGTACTACAATGTATTGAGCTTTTTGTAGTATTAATTTTTCGTATAACTTTTTTCTCCGTGTACTGCAGAGTTGTCAGATCGGATGGTTTGGCCTGAAATATTAAGATCATTAGTTCTCCTTCGCGTTTTCTTTTTCATAAGTTTTTTTTTCTCATTTTGTTACTTTTACCTATCTTTGACTGTATTATCTTTTGAACTTTGACATCGACACAACAGTAGCGTAAACATAGCAAGAATGACACAGATGCAAGATCCAACCACTGAAATATACAAGGAGATTGATCCTTAACCGTTTAATGGCTAATTTTGTGCAACAAATTTTTCTTTAAACATATCAAAAAAAAAAAACAATGTTGTATACTGTTTATTTATTCATGTTACGAGTTGTTGCACTGGATGTGAAAAAATTGAGTTGAAAGCATTTCAACTTACGAATGAGATCGAACTGTAACATTTGTTCGGTTGAAATGGAAAAAGTGAGGCAGTTTTTAAGTTGTACCAAAGTGCCGTTATTCGGCGGACATTTAAGCTTCAAGATTTCGCAGACCAGCTGGTAGATGTCGATGTTTCTGAAGGGCTCGATGTGGCACTGCTGTCTGAAGGCCGGCCCATAGGCGAAAAAAAAGGGCCGCATCTCAGGCATATCGTTGTCGTAGCCGTGAACACCAAATTCAGTCTTATTTGTTACAACTGAAACGAACAAGAAAAAATGAACCGTCTAGTCTCGTTAAATTCCAAACGTTTGTACGTACTAGTTAAATTAAAGTTCGACATATAAGTAGAAATTTTGTCAGCTAGTGGATAAAAGGCAAATCCATCTCTGGCACTTAGAAAAATGTCCCCGATCCTGGGATTGTTCCTGTAATTGTATTTCTCAGGGATCGAGTCTTTCATGTAAACATCGAAGCTTTGATGCTCTTCGGATGCTTTTTTCAGTTTCACGTACATGTTTTCTGTCTGATCTGCGAAATTTTATTAGTCACTTGTAGAAATTAAAATTGATCAATTAAGAATTATTTAGATATTATTTATAGTATAGACTGATTACTATTTTTTGGAAAGAGATTTAATCCGAGCGCTCGTCCAGCAATGGAATACTCGGTGGAATTCAAAAATTGCCTCACTTCGATGATGTTCTCATAAGTCACCGTAGTCATTCCATGATCGCTCAAATGAATGACACTGACATCTTGCAATTTGTTTTCAATGAGTTTGTCGTGGAGATATCGCGTGGCGATATCAAGTTTCTGTAAGATTTCATTGAAAACAGGATGATTGACTCCGTAACCGTGTCCGTGGTGATCGGGTTCCTCGATGTACAGTAGCCCGAGGTTGATTGGAGTCGTGTTATGTTTGAACCAAGATACCAGGGTGTCTATTCTGTCGGTCCAATTGATCGATGAATTAAAACCCTGTCACAGATATGTGTCCTTTTAATTCTTTTATGATTATTACATACGAAAAAAAGTTTATTGTGGGACGTTTGATTGGTTTGTTTGTAAAACTCAATTCAAATAAATTTATCTCTATCACATTTGAAATGATCATTTTAATTTAAAACACTTTGATCCAATATTTTAATTCAAGAATTTTTTTTAATTTAATTTATTTAGATACCTGATAAAAAGTTGGAGTCCTATTTTGGTATTCCATATCAGCGCCTGGCCACATCATAGTTCCACTGTGTTTTCCGTGCATTTCATTCAGGATCTTTGAAAATGTGTCGGTATTTGTGAGAGTGAGTCGTTAAAAGAACATTAAACTTTTTTTTGTTATTGGCATTGTTGTAAAGAGCGACAAAAGAATTTTTTGAAAACGAAATTTTTTTTTACCCAGATAGGAACGATCTTTTCGTCATAATGGTACAGTTCGTGCGAGTACGAAAATTTCTTATTCGTATTGATGTCATAGAATTCGTTGTCAATTACACCGTGGCTTTCAGGGAACAATCCGGTAGCTATTGAATGATGATTGGGGAAAGTCGTGGTGATAAAAACATTTTTCATATAGTCGGAGTAAGACCCTGAAAGTCTCAAGTTGTTCATAAACGGTGTCACGTTTCTTTGGAAATAATCGTATCTAAAAGTCAGAAGAAGCAGAGGCAGAAAATTTAGATTTATGACATAAGATTGCAAAGCGTGTAATTAAAAAAAAGAATTATTCATTCAAGATTTTTCATATGTAACGATTACATAATTTCATTAAATACAAATTAGAGTTATTGCATCTTCGAAACATTTTTTGATAAAAATAACTGTGGAAAAAGAGAAGTTCGATTTGACAGTTTTATTTCTTGAGAGAAAACAAAATTCAGAAAGAAATAGACAGACGAAAAATTTTTAGCACCAGTCTGATTACATAACGAAAATTTCAATTTTAAAATTTGTTTTTTATTATGTTAAAAATGTGTGTTTTTGAGTACCTGAATGCATCGTAGGAAACGATAATGAGTTTGTTTTCGCTGTACGCGCTCCTTTCGACGAGCACAAAGTAGAATACAAAAAAATGCCACAATTGAAACTGATGCGATCTGATGGAACTTACAAGTGGTCTATTCGCGTTGAAATTCATGATCGGTGAAAAACTGTGATCGCACGCGGTGGCGAAAATTGTCGGCGCATGTCACGGTTCGACGAAGCAACAAATTGTTCTGCCGCATAAAGTCATTTGACTCTGTGCGTCACGTTTGCGGCTCACAATTTTCGCCGGCGGTATAATTGTAAATCGTTATAATTAATTGCCACGTGAATTGTACGAAAGAAAGCGCGGTTCATTAGGCTCAGCAGGAATGCGGAAACTTTCTTTTTATAAAGAATATTTATTTCCGTTATTCAAGTTACAGCCGCTTGATACACAATAAAACCTCCAAACATGTTTTCAGTATAAAAAAAAAGGAAAAATGTTTCACGTTTACTCTGTAGTCTCATAAATACGGAGTCTTATTTCTCATCCCACATGTTCTCGGCGTCTTGGACGTTTATAATCATTCTGTAAATAATGAAATTAAAATACATTAGAGATAAAACAGTTTGCAAAGTAGGACGCACACGTTTAATTTCGTAACAACAATTTTGTGAGTGATTTTTTTCATGATAAGGAATTTTGTAACTTGTTATATGTTCATCTAATAATTAAAAAATAATATTTAAAAAAAGGGACGTGCAGAAACGTACAAAGACAAAAGAAATTCTTCCTTCTTCTAGTCCAGTTATAAATCAAATAAGAGAAGATCTCCTGAAAAAAGAACAATAACACGTTTTGAACTGAAACATTAAAAAATTGAATTAATTAATATGTTTAGTATTTTTACCGGTAACTTGATCGTGTTTTCCGGGTTTTTAGATGTCGATAAACGAGTGCTCCAATCATAGCGACGACCATGGAAATTCCAACGACAATCACTGAAACGTTGAATTGCAGAGTTAGACTTTTAAAAACCACAAAAATGCTGGGAATCTTTTTCTGATGGCTTACAAACGATCTTATACGAAATTTCTCTTGGGACAGGAGCATGTGACGCTAGGCAATTCTTGATTTCTTGAAGAGTGCCGTTGGTCGGTGGACAGTCTAGTTGGAGAATTTCACAAAAAAGTGGATACAGATCTACGTTGTTAAAAGGTTTAAGTTTACATTTCGGCAGGAACGCCGGTCCGTTTGCAAAGAAAAACGGCCGCATTTCTTTGGCTCCATTGTCGTATCCATGAATTCCGAATTCACTATTGTTAGTAACTGTAAAAATGAAAATGAATCATAATTAAAAAAAAACAAGAAAAAAAGAACAAATTCAGAGATAAAAAATGTAATTATATCTCACAAAAATTAAACAACTAAAATTTTTCTTACGTGTCAAATTATACTCTTTTTTATAGTACTCTATATTTTTATATAGAGGATCTAAAGTATAATTCATTTTGGCCGTTATAAAAATTGGACCAATGCGAGGGTTTTTACTATAATGGTATTTCTTTGGTATATTTTCTTTCAACCAAACCTCAATATGTTTATTCTCCTTTTCAAAGTTTTTGAGCTTCTTATATATTTCATCTTTTTTCCCTGTTATAAGAAGAAACAAATAAATATGTATACTTAACTTGTTTAATTATTATATAATTAAAATGAATTATATTAAATTAAATTATATAATTTAAATGAAAAGTTGTTTTAAACACTATTTATTTGATTAATTTTTGTTTCAGCTCGTACCTTCTTTAGGGTAAATATTTAAACCAGGTCCCGTGCCGAAATAATCGTAGTCCTCAGGATTCAAAATCTGAGTAACATTGATAATATTCTCGTATTTAACGGAGGCCATTCCGTGGTCACTGAGGTGAATTACATTGACATCCTCTAAACCGTTGTCTATAAGACTTTTGTGCAAGTATTCGGTTATAGCGTCTAATTTTTTGAGTATTTCGTTAAAGCGTGGATCATAGATTCCTATGCCGTGTCCAATTTCATCAGGTTCTTCAATGTACAGTATTCCAAAATTTATTGGCGTTTTTTCATCTTTAAACCAAGAAATTACGGTGTCTATTCGTTTTTTCCATTCCATCTGCGAGTCAAATTCCTGCAAAAAAAATTGTTATTGTTTATTTTATGCAATCAAAATGATTTCAGATCAGCAAATATAGCCACGAATATAAATTATTAATCTCAGTAAAAATTTCCTTACGTGGATTATA
>JAAMPD010000992.1:0-31826 GCA_025266255.1 Trissolcus basalis
GTTGTTCTTTCTTTCTCTCTGTTCCTTGTGGTCAGTTATCACAATTACACACCTTTCTCAATCAGTTGCAACTCGATTTGCAACTTCTGATTGTAGTTCCCAAAAGTGTATTTTTAAAAATGCGAAAAGACATTTCAATTGCAAATTTCAAATAACTTTTTAATCCACGTGGCCAATTGTCCATTTTTATCTTTCTTCTGCCATTTTTCGTTCGACTTTGATTTTTCATTTCAGATTTCATTTCTATATGCAAAGCCGAAAAAAGAAATTGTACTTTTATTTTGCATACAATATATACTTATGTAAACATCGAGTTGACCCTATTTTCATTTTCATTGTAACGCACGAGATTTTGTTAACAACAAAACAAACGAGACTTCAGTCAATCAATTTTGTTTGTCGAACAAAATTGACCGAAATACGATCTAACGAATGCTCGTTAGAACAATTGGAGGATTGCAAACGGCGATGAATCGTTTTTAGTTATTCATTGATAGAAAAAAAGCAAATGTTGAAAGTCATTAATGAATTAATTCCCTAAATAATCATTTGTTTCGTATCACTAGGTGCGATACGGGTATAAAAAATGATTGCGAAACAAATTGTTAGTTATATAATTAGGCAAAAAATCGGGGTTTGTTTGATAAGTAATTATTATTTGTTCGATACCGATTAAGAAACAAAGAGAAGAATGGAATAAAAGTTAATGCGGAATCGTACGTGAATAATTGATAAGACGTTTGACGATAAAGTCGTTGATTGATTGACTTTGATGCGAGTACACTGAAGACAATTTGGCAACTTTTTTTTTATCATTACCTGAGTAAACAAACAAGTCTTGGAGTATCAGCTAACAAATTGCCTCAAATGATTATTTATTGTCAATCTCGCATTACGACAATAATCTCGCAAAATATGATAACCGAACGGGGTGTTCGATTTTCTTATGCTTCGCTTGGATGATAACGATTTACAATATGATAAAAAGTGAAGCAAAATTTCGCAACGGTTGTAGAGATGGTGTGACGAAAAAAATGTCAAAGATACCAGCCAGAATAGATTAATTTCTCATAGATTATATTTGTTCAGATCAACAGCAATAATAACTCTATCGAGATTTGCTAGTATATTTATAAGATATGTGGAATAATAGTATTTACAATGCCAACTGAAAAATATCATTATCTAGAAAATTATCGGTGTTCTAGGCGAAACCCAACGTAACGTCAAGTATATAAACAGGATGAAAAGTTTGTTTTCGAAAAATAATTTTCTTTCTTATTGTCGTTGCTTTTTTTAAAGTTAAAAAACAAGTGAAAAAACTCATTTTGTGGGCGGCGTTAAATGCATATTTGGTCCAGGTATCTTTGAGATTGCCTAAAACAGTGGACTTTAAGCTTCGATGATTTTGGTCTTGCTGTTCTCCGTGACAAGTTGCAAAAGACTTCCACTTTTTGGTCGTTCTTGGTTTTGGGACCATTTCCAGAAAAGTCTGAAAGAAAATATTTATTCATAAGAAATCGTAATTTCATAAGAAAGTACTTTCATTAGAAATAAAAATTTTGTTTTTGTTATAAATCCAGAAGTAAAAACGTACTCTGAAACAAATTCTAATGGGGTCCAGGTTGTGGTGTCAGCTTTCGGCATCCATTTGCGATTCATTGGGGTGTCAAGAGTCACCGGCAAAATTGAGGCTACCATCGCTCCTGAGGGAAGTCCACCATCTTTTGCAGCCAAAGATTTTGTTAAGTGGTGCACAGCAGCTTTGGCCATTCCATATCCAATCATTCCTGTTAAACATTAAACAATCATGTTATTTAAAATTTATAATTTCATAGACCACAATATTTTATAAATTAAAAAAGTCATTATTTTTATTTGTATTTGAACTCGTATAATTTTCTTTACCGTTTGTCAGAATGTTACAATAAAGATAATTTAAACATTCGATCAACCTTTGGTAAAGAAGACATCTGTTATGATCAACAACAAACAATTAAAGTACAAATTGATGGATAACTTTTGTTACAAAATAATCTGGAAATAAATTAAGATTTGTCTATTTTGATTTTCTTAATGACTTTCGAAGTTTTATCACATTAAAATATTCTAGAATTCCTGTTCGATTAGATAATTATAAATTCATTAATATTGTGATAAAATAGAGAGTATCAGATAAGTCAACTATCTACAATTCATTAACCTGGAGTTCCTTCTAAGGCCGCTTTAGCTCCAGTGAGAGTCAAAAATCCATTCTCTTTCAAATGATGAGCAGCAATGTCTGCCGCTATAACGGATGACCAGACACTCTGCTTCCACATCATGTCACAGTTTTTAAGGAAACTTTCGTTGGCTGCATTACCACCGGCCCAGCCTCCAGCTACGCAAATAATCCCATCCAACTTTTCTCCTTTGAGTAAATCTTTAACTTCGTTCAAGATTACGCTTCCCTAAAAAGTAAATAAACAGAATAAACAAGGTTCAAACATCCAAAAGTGAAATCTTTTTCTGTTCTATCTTTTTGTTTTCAACTTAACATAGACATAACGTTTTTTTAAACGACAACTTTTTTTCTCAGACAGAAATGAATTAAATAATTAAAACTAATTTTTTTTATTATAAAAAGAATTGTATAATACCTGAGACTGCCATGATTCGTCTGGCTTGACGATGATGTTTTCATCAGCCTGGTCATTTTTATTCATGTCAATATTTCCAACCCACTAAAATAAAAATTAAAATTAATTCAATTAATGTTCTAAAATAAAACAGTAAGATATGTTATGCAGTCATATTTTTAAAGAAACAATAAGTACTATATCTTGATCGTACATGTTTTGAATTTCAAAAAAATACATTGTTTTTTACTCGAGATGTTTATTAAAATCAAAGTGACCATCAGACATTGCTTAGCATTAATTGATATTTGCATATTATGTTGCAGAGTAATGAGTGTAACCGAAGATTAAAATGTGAAAGGTTTCTGCTTGAGCAGAGATTACAACCTTGGTCCAGTATTTTATGGATAAACTGTTGGGGAGATAAATATTATTTGAGTATACAACGAAAATCAACTATTTTGATTAATATTGTTAGAATCACATTTTAATTATATTATTAAAATGTCTGTTTATTCAGAAAAAATAAAAATTGTTTCACAAAAATTCGCAATTTTTGATTTATGAAAAGTTTGTAAAAATTAGTCTATAATTTTTTATTAAGACAACTGTAAACTTATGAACCTGAACATTTTTAGAAAATTTATAACAACGAATTGAAAACAATCTCTTCTGAAATTCAACAAGTAGCCGAAAAATCAATACAACTGTGGTACATGAAAGTAAGAAAATAAAAATATTTACCCAATTTTTGGATTTGAATTGTGACACGCAAACGGAGCCCAAAGCTCCTTTTCCACCATAAACAAGCACTCGTCCTGCGATCATTGTTAAAATTTTTGAATATCAAAAATGTATTTCTTTCTAAAATATAAAATGTCCAGTACTCGCGACTGTCCTGGCGAGAGTAGTGTCAAGTATTTAGTTTCACTTCCCTTGCTTTATACACGAAAAGCTATCTCTGTCTTTTTCTACCTTTTACTGACATCTAGGCAGGAGCCATTTCAAGTAGGTGGCAGCACTTGACCAACGTCAAAATAAAAACTCTAAAATGTCACGCATTAGACATTTTTATTATATTAAATTTTATATCGAAAATAAAAAATAAATCTCCACAAGATACAATTTATTATTATTTTTTGCTAACATGCACAAACGTTCAAATTTTTATATAAAATTTTGTAATTTCCGTTTTACAGTTATCGTAATATAGTCCATATAAAAAATAGCGAATATGAAATTCATACTTCCATCCCAGAGTTTAAATATAATTTTAGAAGAATTTCAAAGTAGGTATTTGCAATTCAATGATTTCCTTATTCGTTTAAGCGTTTTTTAAACATTCTCTTCTATAATCGCAATATTGAAAAAAACTATGGTGGCGCCGCGCGGTGGCAAATAAAATTCAAATATCGCAATCATTTGATTCGATAGGAAAAGGTTGTATTATTTTCAAAACTAATAATTGTCATTTCAAAAAAAAAATAGACAAAGTAACTCATCAAACGTTATTTTTTATTTCAGAGTTTGAAAGAAAAAACGAATATAAATATTCCATTGCAACGCTACCTATAGTCGCTTTTTTTGCCTTCTCTTTTTGCAAGTCTCCCCCCACCACGGGCACGACAAGTAGACCACCACAAGATGTCGCGCAATTCGGCCTGCAAAATTGTCATCGGTTCGCGTCTCTGTTGTGACGTCAGGTTCACGTCACGGTAGCCTAGTTGGGTTAGGTTCTACGTTGAAAATTGCAACGAGTGAATTTTTTGTTTTGAAAAGCATTGAATGTTTTCGTGATCGCGACCGCCGAGCCGAAGAGAAGCGCAGCGGGCACAATCGAGCGCCTCAGTTCACGCTGCGAAGGATCGCGAACCGCCGCGTGACGTCGTATATGAGATTCGAAACGGAAAATGAATCTGAACGGACATGATGGTACGTATCCCGTGGCCCTCGGACGGCGATCGGGTGTCGCGTTGTTGCGGCGTTGCTCCGCTCCACCGCGGCCTCCGATCGGCCGGACAACGAATTTGCCAAGTCGCAAAAAGCCTTCGCCCCCTCTGACCCCCTGGTCGCGATTTTTGGCCCTCCGCTGTGAATGTCAAGGGGCCAGATGGCAGCACTCGGGTCGCATTTTCGTGACAATTTGTGCGCATTTTCGCAACCCGGACAGATCGCTTGCAAATTTATTTTGCGTCCCCCGAAATCACCGCCCGAGCTGTCATCGCCCAATCAGCTGACCTCTGTCCTGACTCGGCGCCTCTCTCCCCCTCCCCTCCCCCTTGAACTCACCTCATTTCACGCACTGTCATACTTTTGATCGGTGCATTTTCCCAAGGATCCCTCACGGGTTCGCGAAAATGCGTTATTTTAGGCTGCCCACGGTTCCTCCCAAGGCCACGGTCACGTGATCCAGATTCTCAACAAACTTATGCTTTTCTTGTTCAAAACTTTGCAGCTCCTTTGTTTGCAATCTCCCTTTTCTTTCCCTCCACTTCCAATCGCAAATTTATTTTTAGATAAAAAATTTCTCCCGTCGATGAGAATGAAAACTTGTCATCCGAGTTATGTAATTTATGGTCGAATGGTGATAATTGTTTACATTCGTGACGTTGCGAGATCAAGTTGCATGTGACATCAAATGGCAAAACTGACATTTTGTTCCACAATCATTGTTTTGTTTCATTTTTAATTTGCCCTTTGTACCAAGAAGATTAGACTTTTGCTGATATTGCATTTCGAATGAATTTTACAGGGGTGAGCTGTGATTCCTGCATGAAAGGGAATTTCCGAGATCGCAGGTACAAATGCCTTATTTGCTATGACTACGACTTATGCGCCACTTGTTACGATGCGGGAGCAAGCACTTCGCAACATCTCTCCGATCATCCGATGCAATGTATTCTTACACGACCTGATTTTGGTAACCATCATCTTAAATTTTATCACATTATAGTTTTGAGTAAAAAAAAAATTAGACAATTTTTCATCGTTAATCAGCTGGCCAACTTTGTCTTGACACAGTTATAAATTGTCCGCTACAGAATAAATTAACAAACGTTACGACACGATACAAACGTCAAGACCGGACAAATCGGGACAAAACAATTGTACATTTTGGGATCAAAAGTTTTCCTTTATTCAGCGAGGGTTATTTTTAGACGCGCCAATTCAGTCGCACTGAATCACTCATTTTTTGGCATTTACCGGATTGTAATAATGCTTATTTATTATAATTCGTCAAATTCCGTCTTGACACAAAAGTTGGCCAGCTAAAGAGAAAGGAACGAGATGCATTTTTTTCATTCTCGTTTATAAATGATGAATTCGTACGAAGTACGAAGAGGAATGTGGTATACATCATATCGGCCCTGTTTTATCAATCGATATGAATGTTATTTGGTGTCAACCGAATGAATATTCATCTTCGTTGTCAATTTTTTATTAACTTGTCACAACGTGTATTTTGGTAATGGAATATAATGATTTTTATTCTTTTGCATCTGAAGAATTGTACTACGGGGGAGAAAGCGTCAGCGTAGAACAGCCACAATCATTAACCTGTCCTTATTGTGGAAAAATGGGATTCACCGAGACGACATTGCAAGAACACGTCTCCGCTGATCATCCCGATGCTACCACTCAAGTTGTAAGCAAAAAATCAATTGATTCTTTTATTATAATAGATTTTGTATAGATTTTAATAACACATTTTATTGTACATACAATAATACAAATAATATACGATACAGTTCAATGCACGACTACAATTTCATAAACAATATTTTTACAGTGTTGTCCGCTATGTGCATGGTTACCTGGACCCGATCCTAATCTGACTATCGACGATCTTGCTGGGCATTTAACACTTGAGCACCGTAGTGGACCGCGGGATCTGATATCATTTCTTGATGAATCAGCTTCCAGTAGAAGTGTTAGACGGATACCCCATCCCACTAGAGGGGTTGGGGGTCAAAGACCACGCAGGTAATTAAAACAACAAATCCAACCTGTTTTGTAAAACGGCTTTCAACTTTGTGAAAGAAACGACTGGGAATGAAAAGGTTAATGATTGTTAGTTGAGAACAAACCAGAGCCTAAATTAAATTTGGTCACGAGCCCATGCTCTTAACCTTCTCACGTGGTCCTTGTGCTATAATTGTCTGTGTACCGACAGGGTAAAAATAATAGCCATTCTATTGACGAATTTTTTCATCGCAATGACCGTTCTCTCATTTTTTTTTGCAGGAGCAATATGCATTTCAGTTCGTCGGGTGGATTGAGTCCGAGTAGTCGGGAAGGCATTGATCCTATCACTGAACTGTTGTCGCAGCTGTCCAGCGTTCGCAGATCAGGCGGTGGCTCCAACTCGTCGGCACCTTCGCAATTGCAACAGCTGCAGATGCAATTGCAACTTGAACGCCAACATGGACGAGTACGTTCGCTTATTATTTGCATAATTCCACATTTGTTTCTTACAATTGATTATAAATTTATGATCTGTTATACCTTTTGCAATCAATTATACAATGCAATGCATAAAGAATACTTTTAATGGAATCAAGCTTATTTTTTTATATATACATTTTGTTGCAAACTATTCTTATGAGGACAATAGTTGAAATTTAATTTGAAGTTGGGCTCGATCTTGTTTCAGACCAATAGACAGCCCTTAGACCGGTTACCCAGGAGGCAGACTCAGGTCATAGGGTCAACGACTGGTACAGGCGGCAACAGCACCGGACATTCAGCAACAATGGCTAGTGTTGTGGCTAACAGTTCCGCTGCGAACAGCAATTTAGTCAACACTTCGAACGCCTCAGGTTTATCGTCTTCGAGCTCACAAAACTGCACGTTCCTTCTGCCAAGGTATTTTGTAATTTTATAAATGAAAACAAAATACAATTCATCATTTTTCTTATCAAAAACAAATTGATTAAAGAAGAAAGTACTAATGGAATTTGTACATTTCCAGATGTATCTCAAATACATTGTCAGAATCCCAGCTTCAAACCATAGAGCGTGAGAGTGCAAACAGAAGCCTGTTTACGCGAGAGTTGGTTGTGAGCACTTTGTCCCAAGTGTTGCCAGAATTGACGCAAGTGACGGAGAACGCGGATGTGGCGGCAGCGAGCGCGACGTCCGCGAGTGCCGACAAACCGAGCTTGAACACGAGTTCGGTGACTTGTGCAAAAAAGGTCAACCCCAGCCAGGAAACGAAGAGAGAGCAGAGCAGTTTGAAGCAGCACACAGCGCAACAAGCGTCGCACGTAGTCTCGGCGACCGGCAGCGTCGGAGCCGGGCTTCAGAGCCAAGGCGCGCCCCCAAATCCTAGTGGAATCGCAGCGCAAAGTGCCCCCATTAATCAAAGTCTTATGCACAGTGTGATACCTCAACCACTGGTGAGACTCGGCGCCAATATAATCTGACAATTTCATCAACCTTAATGAGAATGAATTTAATACGGATTTTGTATATGAACGTAACCAGTTTTGAATTTCAATTATAATATTGCGTGGCTGGTCGAAGAAAACGGTTATCTTTCTAGTCAAAATTCACGAGATTGTTCTGAAGTAATGTCAAACGCGAATTAATTGTAACGTTTTAGATCTTTGAAATCAGTTGTCAAATAATTTCTTTGGAATGAAAAAAAAAATATATATTAAAAAATTGTGTATATTTACGTACGAACATTTCCAATATTATTTCTGTTTATTTATTCAGGGCAATTGAAGATGCTAATTGCTAAGTACAAGTTCAGGATGTGTAGGACGTTAAATTAACAGACGACAATAGCTTTAAAAAAGAAAAAGATTAATTGATTCAGATTATCAGTTGAATGGATTGTAAGTTTCGTTGGAAATAAACACTGTTTTTTCAAAATCTTGATAACTCTTCAACAAATATTGTTACACCCTTTGGTAGACTCATTTTTCTGATCAAATGTAAGTCGTGCAAGTTGTGTAAGTTCCGACTTGAGCGTGGATCAAGACTTTTGTTTTGTAATTCAACTTCAGTGTTTTCATTTCACTCTTCGATTAGAATGTCAATTTCATTCAATCTGTCAATTCTCCAGCACGTTTTCTGTTTGAAACTTGTTGACAAATAACTCCAACTTGACATTTTCAATTGCGTCTACATTTAATCAGATACATCCACCATTATTCGTTGAAATTCGTTTGTTATTAAACTTTAATTGAAAGCTGACCTGATTTCTCTTGTTTGACGTTAGTAAATGTCATTTAGTCAATTACTTGAAAATTAAATTTTGTTCATTTTTTGTAGGTATTGCCACAATCACTGCCACCTGTTAGAAATACTGGAACAGGAACCATAAGGGAACCGGTGGCAGCGCCAGCCGCCTATCTGAGGGGCGGAGTGGGGCCCGTGAACGTGACAGGAGCATCGCGCCGGAAACCTGTCCGGGCAGTAGATGGTCGGAATCAGTCGACGGAACCGCCACCGCCGCACTAACGTCCCAGCCTGTGCCCTGAATTGGACCCGAACAGACCCTCCCCAGCAGACCCTCTAGCACTAGTCCTAGCACTGATTAGAACAACTCATGATTATTGTTATGATTATTGTAACATCGGTAAATAATTCATTTGAAGTTACAAACGAAAGAAAGAATCTAAGCTTGCAAGCAGGGTTGAAACGTTGCCGATCATCATCGTCAGCTGATAAAAAGCAAAGTTACAAATAAACGAAAGAGAATGAGAACAAAATTGAAAACCGAGTGTCACGGTCGGTCAAGCTGTGAACCGAGCTCTGTATCATTGATGGATTTTCTTATTATTATTTATTTGTCATTTTTTTTGCTCTCAAAACATTCTTAATTCGCGTCTAGTCAACAGAATTTTGACGATTGGTTTTTCGGTGGCCTGGCGACGATTCACAACTCGACTGACTCCCATCTCGCTGTCTCAGAACCGCTTTTCATATTGACTCTGTAAAACCCAAGCGACTTTTGTTTCAAATCCGATCGAAAGCAACAATATTCTTGACCGGATGTATTTATTATATATATAAATATTATCATATATATAATAAATATATCCAAATATTATACAAATACTTTATTATAAACACATTATTATATTTTGGAAGGATCCTTAATTAAAAAAACAAATACAAATCATCGTTTTTAAGAACACGACTTTGGTTTTCCCCACGGCGTCAGGTTCGGGTTTCAACTTCTGCCCTCTTCCCTTTTTTAGTCTCTTTCGGTTTTTTAAACATTACTATCCTTATCTTCTCTCTTCTACCTCAAAAGCGAATTTTACTAGGAGAGCGCAATTTTTTGTAAGAAAAATATAAGTCGTTTGGTCCTCGGTGGGATGTACTTCGTGGCGTTATTTGTCTACTGTATACATGTACATAAGGGAAAAGTTCATTATACGCAGTGTTGTAATAAGCGAAACATTGTGGCTGAAGAGACTGTGGTAGAAGAGAGAACGGAAACTAATGTAAGGGTTTAAGAACTCGATAAAACAAATTATACCGAGGAAACAGAAAAAAAGTAATAAATAAAACACAAACTAAACAAAAAAAAGCAGCAGCAAGAGCGTTCGAGAAAACTATAACGATTTCAATTTCATTAATCTCTGGTGATTTACGGCTATTATATTAACGTGATTCTCATGATTGTCATCATTATTAATATACTAATAAGGCTTGTATTTAGATAGTGGTCCGCGCCGAAATCGGAGTCTGATTGTAATATATAATGATTTGATTTTAATGGAAAAAATATTGATAACGCTAATGACGGCTTTGTTGTTATTCACCTTCAAACTGCGTCGAACGTCGGGGATCAAGTTTCGAAATCAATTTTTCCTTCTTTTTTGTCATAATTATTTCATTATCATAGCGTCTGAGGGAACACTTTTGTCAATTGTAATCGTTTGAACGAAACAGTCATGTTTTTTCGCAAAATTTTTCTGTAAAAAAAAATTGTATGTTATTAAAAGTTATCAAATGAGTGTGCAGTTGTCAAAATTGTCGCCTTTCATTTTTTGAACTTTTTCGAATGATTTCGTTTGTCGGAAATGAGACTGAGAACTTGAGCGACAAACTTCAGTCGATAACCTGCTCTAAGTTTGATGTTTCGGAACGAGGGGGATTTGAGAAAAATTTTTTGTACCACGGATAAATCAACAGTCTCAGGGTAAATCGATCCCAAAGAGATCTTGTGATGCCGCGAGGACTTATGCAATTCAACCAGTAGTGCAGCGAGTATCCAAGTATGGCTGATCAAGTTGCAAATTATAATTGCCCCTGTGGCTTGGACGCTCCGCCGATCACGGACCAGCCACACGAACCACACTGGAACAATCTATGGGACGATGCTCCACTGGACCTCGTGTTACGCGATCCGGACTTTGCCGTCCAGAAACTCAACATGATGAGATGTCAGATCAAAAAACTCACTTTTGAGAAGCTGGAAAAAGTCAGCGAGATTCGGTCTTTGAAAAAAGCTCTCTACTCCTACGGTAGAATTCACATCTATTTTCATCTAAGTTTTTTTTTCTCTTTCGTTATAATTTTAGAACTTTGAATAATTGTTCGATTGGAAATTGTTTTATAATTAATAATTAATAAGTTTTAGAACTTGATCATGGTGAAACCTGAAAATTGATTATGTACCTAAAATATGCAGAAGTGTAAAGAAGATGAAACATTTATACATTGCGGTTATTTTTCATGTGATTTTATATTATGTGTGTTGCATTTTTTGTAGGCGATGATGTAGAAGTATCATTACAACCGGATCCTTTGGTTATTCATTACCGACAAGAGAATATCGAGCTGAAGGCAAGGAACGATGCGTTGGAAGACAAAGTTAAAAACCTAGGAAGAAACTCTAATTGAGCGCAGTCACTTGGAAGGACTCAATCCTTGCGAGGGAATAGAATACATCAAAGTTCGAATCCAGAGTCTTCGAGAGGACTTTGACCGAGAGAAGAACGAGTATTTAAATTTCATTTGATTGTGCATCTGAAAAAAAAACAACTATATGCTATCGACGCCAGAACATTTTAACCTAATTGAAATTTTTTGTTGCGAACATTCTTAATTCAATTTGAAAATTGAAAGTTTTCCAAACATGCATCCAAACTTGAAATTTCAAGGTTGAAAATGATGTATGATTTATGTCGACGTTAGTTCAAAAATCAATGTTTCTCTTTTGGTTTTGATAAAGCTGCTTTAACATGCATGTAAAATACGTGCTGTAATTCTGTTTTCGCGTGGCCGGAGACTACGAAAATAGAGCAAACAATGTCAAAGTCTGATATTGAATTATTGAAAAAAAAAAAAAAAAAAAAGTAGTAATAAAACTTTCAGTGACGTGAATCGATTTTCGATAAGATTCGAAATTACATTTTTGCGTCATGGTACAATGTTTTGAACAATATCATCCGGTGTTTCGCGCGATCTCGGTCGTTCGCTAGAACAAAAAATTGGCCGACTCAAATTCATCCTTAGGCCATTGATAAATAATGCAACCGTTTGATTCCAGATTGCGTAAAAAAGTCGCTCAATTGGAGATGAAGCTCGTCGAGGCGGAAGAGAGCAACTCATGCGAACAGTTAAATCGATTGAAAGCGAAGCTCCGGGAGGTAATGAAGGGTGGTCAAAATGATATTCGTCCCAAGGTTGAAGACAAAATGCCCGCCGGTGATGTTAAAAGCGCCGGCGATCTGCGAGGTAGTAAAACATCCAACATGACGTCATTGATTTCCGTCCCATCAATGAATCGATTCACTTTTACATTTATATTTGTGATACAAATTTTCTTCTCCATTTTGCGAATTAGCTGAGGATGGAGGGGTTCGAACGTCGGAAAGCTGCGAAAGCGTTGTCAATCAATTAAAGCTGCAGCTGCAAGATAAAGAGGAGAGAATTAAGAGATTGGAAAGTTCTTTGAATGAGAATGAGGTATAAAAATGTCTGTCATGAGAAATTAAAAAGAAATTAAAAGCATCGATGAATTGAAACTGTAACGTTTGTGTATTCAGGCTGGCGATAATCTTGCAAGGAGAAAAAGGGAGATTCAAGATGAAGGATTGAGTGCTTCGGAGCTGAAGGATGAAAATGAAAATATGAAACTGAAATTAGAAGAACTGAAAAGTATCATAGAAAATCTGAAGATTGAAAACGAGAAGTTGAGTGCCGACTTTTCGTTTTTAAAAGATGAAAGTGAGATGAAAGTTGAAGTTGAAAAGAGGAACGAACAATTAGAAGAGGACTTGAAGAAGTTAAATGAGGAGATGGCAAAGTTGAATGATGAATTGGCTGGAAAAAGTAAAGCTGCGGAGGAGCTTGAAATAGTTAGTAGGGAGTTTGCGGAACTTTCGCTGGAGAATGATAAGATTAAGGAGGAGGTGAAAAAACTTACCGATGAGTTGGCAAGTAGGATGCAAAGTTTTGAGGAGCTGGAGAAATTGAACGGGGAACTTTTGTTAGAAAAGAGTAAGAGTGTAGAAGAGATGGAAAAGCTGGTTGATGAACTGAACAAACTGAAAGAGGAACTGGCAAAGAGCGTCCAACGGGTGGAAGAACTGGACAAGTTGAATGAAGAAAATTTGCTGGCCAAAAATCAGAGCATGGAGGAAGTGGAGAGACTGAATCAGCTGTTGGCAGAAAAGGTCAAGAGTTTGGAGGAGATGCAGAAGATGGTTGATGAAATCTCATTAGAGAAGAAAAAGCAGATGGAAGAGATTCGACAATTGACAGAAGAATTGGAAGCGGAAAAAGAAATGAGCGAGGAAAAAATCACCAAGTTGACAGAAGAATTGGCAGCGCAAAAAGCTAAGAGTGAAGAGGAAATTAAAAACTTGACGGAAGAATTGGAAGCAGAACGAGCTAGGTGTGACAAGGAATTTAAAAATTTAGCAGAAGAATTGGCAATGGTGAAAGCTAAGAGTGAAGAACAAATCAAAAAGTTGACAGAAGAATTGGCAGCGGAAAAAGAAAAGAGCGAGGAAGAAATTAAAAAGTTGACAGAAGAATTGGCAGCTGAGAAGGCAAAGGCTGCGGAGGAGCAGCGAAGATTAAATGAAGAGCTGTCAAATCAAATCGAAAACATGGAAAAGATGAAAAAAGTGGAGGAAGAACTTGTGAAAGGTAAAACCAAAAACGAGGGTGAAATCGAAAGGCTGGAAAAAGAGCTAGCGGATAAGTTGCAGGAGTTGGAAGAAGCCAAAAATCAAAATGTACAACTTCAGGCTGAGAAAGAAAAGATGACAACTGAAATCAAGAAACTGACCGACGAGCTGGCAGAGAAAATTAAAGCCCTGGAGGATATAAAAAGCATGAGCGAAAAACTTTCAGCTGAAAAAGCTGATTGTGACAACGAAATTTTTAACTTGAAGGCAGAGATTTCAGCACAGGCAAGAGCTATAGAAGAGCTGAAAAAATTGAAAGTCGATTTGTCGGCAGAAAATGATAAGCTTGCAAATGAAATCAAATCTCTCAACGAGACTTTAGGTTTGAAAAATACGAAATTGGACGAGCTGGAAAAGATGAACCGTTTGTTGAACCTGGAAAAGAATGAGAAGGAAAATGAGTTGAACCAGCTATCAAACGAGCTTTCAAAGAAGACTAGTGACATGGAGAAACTGGAAAAGATGAGGTCAGACCTTATTTCAGATAAGGAAAAGCTTGCCAGCGATCTTAGCAAAGTCACTGACGAACTTTCTCAGAAGAGCAAGGCTTTGGACAGTCTGACAAAACGAAACGAAGAGCTGATCGAGGAGAACGACCGACTTTCCAAAGAGCTTCAAAAGGTCAACGAGGAATTGTCAGAGAAGAATAAAAAATTGCAAGACCTGGAAAAAACTAAAAACGAGATCTTATTGAATCGCAACAATTTGGAGTCCACCGTTGGGTGTCTGAATTCAGACCTTAGTAAGGCTAAAAATGAGATGGACAGTTTGAAGAAAGAGATCGAAGGTCTCAAAGCCAAAATCAAAGAAAAGGACAGCCTCGTTCAATCAAAACTCAACGAAACTGGAAAAACTCAACAAGGCCAATGAGGACTTGTCAAGCCAACTCTCCAGCTTGAAATCAGAGCTAGAAAACAACAAAGCCCAACAGGCCGAACTGAGGAACGAGATAGAAGAACTTAAGGCAGCCAAGGAGAAACTAAAAGCAGAGCAGCACATCATGAAGCAAATGAATGACGATCTGCTGCAAGTCAAAGAAAGAATCGAAAGTCAGTTACAAAGTCTGGAACAACAACTTTCAAACTTGAAGTCAGAATATGCTCAGTCGAGGAACGAAGTTCTGAATCTCAGAAAAGAGAATGACACCCTGAAGATTGTCCAGGAAAACCAGGCCGGGCTCCAGAAAGACCTGGAGGAGTGCAAAAAACTAAACGAAGAGCTCTGGGCCAAATTCAACGCCGCGCAAAAAGAAAAGGACGGACTGAGTGCGAAACTCGCTGAGCTGGAGACTGCAAAGAAGAACTTGACTGCGGAGTTGGGTCAGACGAAGAAGAAACTCAGTGCCTCTCAGAACGATAACAAGAAGCTCAAAGACGATCTGGGAAAGACGAAGGACAAATTGACAAGTTTGGAAAATAAAGAAGTCGAGACGAAGTTGAGAAGAGCGAGTCTGAAGAGTTTGGAAGATGGCAGAGTGGCAGAGCTGGAGAGGGAGAAGAAGAAACTTTTGATCGACTTGGATCAGTTGAGAAACAAACTAGATGAGCTGCAGAGACAGAATGAGAGACTGAAAAAGATATCTGGCCAACCGAAGAATTTGCTGGATGACAATGCTAGGTTGAAAGCAGAGCTGGAGAGGTTGAAAAACGCCGGTCCGCCGCAGAATTTGGTCGATGAAAATTCGAGGCTGAAGGCTGAGATGGAGAGACTGAAGAAGGAAGCTCAAAAAAGGGGAGCAGGGGACGGAACGTTGGATGATAAATTTGGAGATGCAAGAAGATGGTGTTTGGAGGAACAAATCTTCAACATGCAGAAGGAACTTGAGTTGATGCGAACAAAGCTGCAGCAGTCTGACTGTGAACGTTTGAGTACTATGCAGGAGTTGGAAAGCCTCAGAATCAAGTACCAAGAAGATGTCTGTGGTGATAACTGCGACTCGAGTGGAGATTACATAAGAGCTAATTGTGAGCTGAAGAAAATCATTCAGTATCAGTTCGAAGGTATAAAGAGACTTCTCATTCCCCTTCCGTTGACTTTTTTTTGTCTGTGAGATAGTACTTCGACGTCGAATCATTTTCAGCTGTGGATCGTGTGAGGACTTATTTCTGCTACTTGAGATGTGAAATTTCGGTGGAACCTCCGATGGGAGCGACCAAAATTCCATATTTGAATGTTACTTGCTGGCCGCAACTTGATATTCAGGAAGTTTTAGCTGCTTCGCAAAATTTGTCCGATCTCATTTTATGCATCGAACAGGAAGTTAAACAACTTGCTTGTTTGAAAATGGTATACCTAAAAAATAATTTCATATTCAATTAGTTTTTCAATATTTAATGTATGTATATATATATTGTGTATATAATGTTAAAATTTAATTAGAATCTTTTATTTTCACTTTTATCAGGGTCCAAAAGATGGGACGAATTTGGAATGTTGGGTGAAGGTAATTATCGATCTTAACAAGTTCCAGATTAATATTTAACACAACATTTTTTTTACAGTCATTGACTTTAACAGAACTAGCCGAACTTCATGAAGAAATTTGTGCCACGACATCAAGCATGATAGAGAAATCAGTTTGTTCAGGAACCAAAAATAAGAAAAATTGCAAAGAACACCACCGGTGTCTGAACAAAAAGATAGCAGCACTTCAGAAACACATTGCCGAAAAAGAAATGCTCGCAGCCATGAAAATAAAAGAGATGCACGATGTTTTTGCAAAAGAACAGCCTTATGAGGTTGACTGCAAATCGGCTTGCAAAATTCAATTTGAATAATGTCAACCTGAAATGAAACAATATTGATGTAAATATCAAAACAAGAAAACCAAAATAGACGAAACAAAAGGTTTGATTTATTTTTACTTGTAAAAAATGATAGACGGTCGTTTTAAATTGTATTGAAACGTTTTTCATTCCAAATGAAAATGTTAAAATCTATAAATAAACTGCATATCCAATATCTATATTAGACTAAACGATTTCGTGTGAACTTTGGGACTCGAGATCTAATTTATGAGGCACACAAATTACGTTTTACAACTTAGTTCTTACTTGTTTGCACAAGTTCGAGTTATTTAAATTTGGATTGAAAAATTTTACTTTTGAAAATTTGTATCAAATAAAAATGCACATTTAATAATAATAATAATAATAAAATCGTACATAAAGTACAAATAGAAAAATTTGACAATGAAAAAGGGAAGATAAATAAAGAAAAATTAATTACACAAATGTGTATGCAATTCTTGCAGTTGTATGTTTTAATTAGCAAATTCAAGTGTTCGATTAGCATGAGAATGCGAGTAGAACGAGCGCGTGTACGAATCGAAAAGGCGGGCATTGCTTTCATTCACTATATTCTTTATTATCGTCATTCACGGATGATTCATTAAGAAAACTCCGGAGCTTGAAAACAACGTGCGTGTCTTGTAAAAGACCTTAAACTCTCGACTCCGATAAATATATTCAACGTCGGACTTGGATCGAAATGTCCAAAAACGCGCAAATGCGCAGCGCACCACGCACACACACAAAGGCCCCATTTCTAATCAATGAATTCCCCCTCCGGGTTTCGTAGCCGCCTCCGCAAAACAAACACTCTGCACACCAGTCATATAAGGCTCTCAACTTTTATTAAAATCTCCTTTACATAACATTCCACACTTCCACATTAAAACCAAAGATCGTGAAACTCAAATCCAAACATTTCAATTCAAAAACTTTTAATTTAAAAAGGAACCTTTTCATTTCATCAATTTGATCAAATAACATAAAACGCAAACCTTTTGTTTACAATGTTCAATTCAAATTAGAGCTTGAAAATACACAGTTGTTTTGTTTCTCATCGTTCGTTACTTTTATCCCGTTATTTTTTCCTATTCAAATTTTCATTTCGTCGAACGCAATTTTTATCAGTAAACAAAACTTTTGTTTACAAATTGATGTTCTCTGCATCTGTATTTTTTTTTTACAGACCGGCAATTTCGTTCAATTTAATTTTAATTAAATCCGAGAGATGAAGGCAAACGTTTCATCGCATCCTCATTGACAGAGAGTTAAACAACCACAAATTCGTCCTGAAAATCAATTCATCTCTGTTCGCATTCAACTGAGCGAAAGCATACATCCACGCTACTGTATACTTACCTTGGCCCGAGCATTTTTAAAGATCCGTCCGTTTCCGTTCATCCGTCGAGAGCGAGCCGTGTGGGTGTGATCGTTGCGCGCGCAGCTGCAATTTTCCTTCAGTCATTCATACGATACGCACACTAGCAGCCAACAGCCAACAGGTCCCGTGCGTGTGCACATGCGCCATCTTCGTCCTTGTCGCGCTCGACCCATTCATTCCCCCCTCCAATCGCCCTCGACCAAAAACTTGCTTGGAAAACTCCTGCCAGCATCGATCGCACATTTTTTTATCCCTTTAAAAATGCAGAATTAGTTGCAAATAAAAACAACCGTCTTCGGACACAGAATCAATTTTTGCATCAACCGACAATACGACCTACAACAATACCCCGATGAGAATCTGCGATGGTAAACAAGCCCGAGTTAAAACCTATTACGGAGGCTGAAAAATGTGATCTCCAGAAATGCATCGGAGGAAAAAAAAAATCATCGACTCACTGTCTTGCGATTTCTCGCTCTTTGTTTACGAATTGGACGTGTTTTCGTAAGGATAAAAGAACGAAAGCAAAATAAATTAAATCCCGTTTGTTTACAATCGTCATTAAAGAGCCAGACGTCAACAAAGGAGGACAAATTTGTTTTGAATCGGTTTATTTTGTTTACATTGCACTGGTCGCAACTTGTTTATTCATTTTTGCTCCTTTTGCAGGATCTTGAAAACAATAAAGCGAGGTGATGTTTGTTCGTTTGTCGAAAAGTCAGGAAGGGGGAGGGGGAGAGCGGAACCGTTCATTGATCAGTTGGCCCCTGTGGAATTGGGCGAGATCCATTCATATCCGCGGGAAAGCCGAAGGAGAGGCCGTTGGAAGGTTCGGCCGTGGCCGGAAGTGGCGATTATTGTGAGCGCGCGCGCGTCCGAGAGGGAGGGATAGAGCGAGGCGGCATTTTTCGTCACGGAAGAAGCAGGCTCGAAAATCGGAGAGTGGCGCGAACCGACAGTCGAGCGTTGAAGTGCGTGCGAGGCGGAGCGTCGTTAGGTCCTGCTGGCGGACAAAGTGTAGCCCCAGAGTCGTCGTTATCAGGGCGTTTCCTCTGGGTGATGTCCAGGCCCAGCCGAGAAGCGTGGCCGCGCATCGCGCAGTAGACGAGACACCACAGAGGGAGCTGAGCGCGGTTCGCACCATCCACAAAAGACGAGTCTATTTCGCGGTGGCTCGCATTGTAGGTTATGTTCGCTGTGCCATTTGGCTCGGAGGTGACAAGGATGCCCAACTGCGACGACACGCAGGTCGAGCCCGAGTGGCTCTTCCACGAGCTCCGAGTGCAAGGCGACTCGGACAGGCTGCTGGTGCTCGATTGTCGACTGCAGTCGGACTTTGCCAGCGCTCGCATCCGCGGCAGCGTGCCCCTCGTCATCCCGAGCATCATGCTCCGACGTCTCGCTGCGGGCAAAGTCGACATCTTTGCCACCATCAAGTGCAACGAGCTCAAAGAACGCGTCAGAGCGCTGCTACAGGGCAATGAGAAGGAGAGGGGCACCTTTGTCCTGGTCGGCGACTCCAATGAACCTGGTGGACACCAGGAGGAGACCATTCAGGTCCTCTGCAGGAGACTCCGAGGATGCAAGGGAAATGTTGTCACACTCATGGGTACGCTTTTTCTTCAACTATTTCATCTCCTTTGTGTTTGTTTATTTGTTTACTGATTTATATACTTCTTTGCGTTTTTGATTGTTTGTTTATGTTTTTTCAGTTGTTGTTCATTCGGTTCTATATTTGTTGTGCGAGTTTTATTTTTATTATTGTTTGTTGCTGTTTTTTTTTTCATTGCAGGGAGCCATTTTTGTTACTCGCTGTCAAACATTTAGTCATTTTCCATAGAAGTGATTGATTGGTTTCAAAACTAGCGGATAAATGGATTCGAATACTAAGAATATTGTGATAAACTACTAAGCTGCTTGATCTAGTTGAATCTCGATTTTTCGTCTTGTTATTATATTGGAAATTATATTTTGACGAAATTTAAAGAACCATCGCTGATTGAATGAGCTGTTCGCGGTTCCTTAATTCGCCATGTACTGAGACATGACTTAATCTTTGAGACGAACACTTGACTGCTGGGTGAACCGGGGAATTCTGTCATTGTATTTTGAATAATTAAAAGTATCTTTTTTAATTGTAATTAATTTGTACGGCTCGTGCGATAACGTTCAATTAAAATTGTTTCCTCGGTTTTGTAATTCGTTTCTCAACCTTGAATTGCATAAAATTCAAACATCTCGGCGTGCAACCACTTGTGGAATTGTTAATTCAGTGTCTAATGATATATTTTTTTTCTTTCTCTCTCTCTCTGAGACGCGAGTAATTTGCCACTGTTCTTCGCTGTTGTATCACGCATTTTCTCCTATTCTGTATTTGTTATCCTCTACTCTATACTCCCACATCTTATTTCCAGGCTAACGAGCTAATTGCTCCTACTTTAACTTCACTCGGCGACTCTGGTTTTCCAAGGGTCTTCATGGACTGTCTATGTATAACTCATCCCAACACACATGGGCACTTATTTTTACTTAGATTTTATTTGACATCTCTCCTTTCTCATCTGCTACCAATTTACTTTTTTTTCTCTCACTCTCTCGCTTCATCCTCGTATCTTTCTCTTTTTACCGTTTTTAACATCATACAAATGACGAAACAAAACTTACAACTACAATATCAATTTACAAATGTAGCGTTTCAATTTTGCATGAAATTACAAAATGTGCATTCTTGTTCAAATTCAAAAATGACATTTTGATGAATATGCTGACTAATAAATATTTGCTTCTGTCAGTTTCAGTAGTTTTATTTTATTGCGAACGCAGAGAAAACATTTTCAGATGAGTTCGTTCCATTTGAATAAAAAAGTTCAAACCAACCCAGGACAACTTTGGAATTTAAACATTTTATTGTTAAATAAAAAATTAGAACGTTTGACGGACGAAAAAAAAGAAAGAAATGATGGCAAACGTCTTTTATTTTTTTCCCTCTCGGTGGATGTTGAATAATTAAAAAATCGATTTATTTAAAGCCGAACTTCCGAGTTGTGACAAAGCAATGTTCTGTTGGTGTCAATAAAATATAATTCAAGATGCGTTTTCATTCATAAAAGAAAGTCCGGAAATGTTATTGTGAATGAACATTTTCGTCAATGGGACAACTCGATTTCTCATCCGATCCGACGGGAAATGCTGAAAAAAGGTGTCCCCCTCCCCCGCCATTTCCTAAAGTGAAAACATTTTTCACAAAAGACAATCGGGAAAACAGCAGGTAGATGCAACTGACAAAACATTGCTCGTCCAAACGGATGTCGTCTGTCAGGATTTGCTGACGAGTTTTTCTTTGAAAAATGGGAGGGCATTTAAATTTTGTTGCCTCTGTACAAGTTTATGATCCGGTCCATTGATGAAATAAAACAACTTTTCAACCTTGAACAAATTTCGGTCTTTGAGAAAATGGAAAAAAGAAGTGCGCAGATGAATTTGTGCATTTAATATATATATATATACCTCTTTTAATGGAAACATTTCAACTTGAGGTGTGTTTTTATCGTTCGTTGAGAATGATTCAGGCAGAATAAAAATAATTGACAAAAAATAAAAAGGAGACAATAAAAATTAAATGGTATAATGTGAATGAAAAAAATTGTTTCAGGTGGATTTGAGGCATTCAGAGACAAATATCCAGAATGGTGTGAATGCAGTCCGACTAGTTTCGAAGGTTCTTCCAATCAAGAGATAAACGAAGGAGAGTTGATGGGTTTGCGATCGCTGCGCATCTCGACGCCTCCAACGAGGGCTTACTCCGATTCCGATAGTGACAGTACCTGTGATTCAGTCGGTAAGACGAAAGAAAAAAGGCACCGAGACATGTAAGAAATACCACCTGACCTGACTCGTTGTTAAATTGTCTGTTGCATTTTAGGTCCGGACGAAGACAAAGATTTTCCAGTTGAAATTTTACCTCATTTATATCTCGGGAATGCTGCGAATAGTGAAGATGAAGAGGCCTTAAATCGTTACCGGATACAATACATCCTGAACGTTACTCCCGATCTACCAAATGTTTTCGAAGAAGCTGGTTCGATAAAATACATGCAAATACCGATCAGTGACCACTGGAGTCAAAACCTGGCTAGCTTTTTCCCTCAAGCCATTCAATTCATTGGTAAGAGATCTCGGGTCTTGTTTTGATGAATATATTTCACTGAGACACTTTTTTTCCCCGTCGTTCTTTTTTTTTTTCTTCTTCCTTTTTTTCATCTCAATTTACATTACTGTCATAAAATTAGCATTTTTATTCAATTTCTATTCCCAAAGGGAGTTTCATCGACGGAACACCTGCAGCTGTTTTATTAGATTGCGTAACCCAATACATATGAAAATGATAATCTTTTCTTTTCACTTTACGATGACTTATCAAAATTGAAAGATGCATAAATTTGACTGTTTGATTTTGGTGTGAACAAAAAAAGAGTGTTCAATTGAAAACAGAAAGAAAAATAGGGAAATGAAAAGAAAGAATGCATCGGTGCGATAAGAAACAGATTGAACATGATTTGATGATAAAAGTGAGATAATGATAAGCCACACGTTTGGTAGATAAAAAAAGATTATGTAAATTCATATACGAGAATGACTCTGCATGCTTCATTGATAAATATTTTAATTCAACCGTTCGATCGGTTATCAATCATTCAATTTTTGATTGTGGCACTCGCGTCGCGATGTCTTTATTTCATTCATTGTATGTCGTGAAATAAGTTGTCATTTTTTGCCGTCAATTTTTCAGTTCGTTCGTATTTCACAACATTTCTTTTGTTTGTTTTATTTATATATTTTTATCCGTTACTAACATGTTTTCATTACATCATTGCAGTCTGTTCGTTAAATTCAAGTTTATTCCGCCAAGGGAATTCACGTTTTTTGTTAATCAAGAATTCGTAGATGCTCATTGTGTGAAAACTTGAGACATTGTTTCAACCGTGGAATAAATTTCTACTTCGAACGATTTGACGTTTACAGAAGTAAAAATAAAACAATTCGTTTGATATTTCCAACGGGATAAAAAGAATTGCGTCAGTTGGAATTAATTTTCACACGCGCGAGCTTGATTTGTTTGTTCCACTGTAGTCTTCATTGCGCCGTCGAAAACAATTTCCATTTCATTTTGCTCCAACTGAATTAGCCTCGTATTTATGGATCAACTTCTGATGAACAATTTTCAAACTCAGCCAAACGAGCCCGAACAAGAAAATTCAACCGATTTAAAATGTCCGCGACTATTTTCATAGCCGGGGCATCTCAAGTATTCACCATCTTATTACATTGATCGAAAAACTAACAGTATAATTAGATCCCATGCACTTATCAAATTAAATAAAACGCTCACGTAGTTCTAGAATTGCATTACTTAAATTACATCGTGAATTGACCTTTCTCATATTTATAGGTCATATTTATATTTACATCCAATCAAAATTTTGTTACTAAAATCAGAAAAAAAAAAAAAAAAAAAGAATCAAGATAATTATCAGAAACTTGTAACAAGCCAGAGTGCAAAGTTGAATTTGATTTTGTTCAAATTGGTTTATAAAATACAAATAAATTTGCTTCGTGTAAATTAAGTTTGAAAATTGACTTTATTGGCTGCAATTTTATCGTTTACATTTCGAGCTAAAAATTTAAATGACATTTTAACGTTGGCATTTTCGAGCTTATGACGTTGGTTGATGGTTATTGACGTTCGTCACTTTAATTTACAGAGGAAGCTAGAAGCTCGGACAAGGGAGTGCTGGTGCACTGTCTCGCGGGTGTGTCACGATCGGTGACGATAACCGTGGCCTACCTCATGCACAAGTGCAGCCTGAGCCTGAACGACGCGTTCAACCTGGTGCGTAGCCGCAAGTCCAACATAGCACCCAACTTCCACTTTATGGAGCAGCTGTACCGGTTCGAGCGCGAGCTCAAGGATCGCGAGAAGGTAAACGAGCTCAAGTGCATCGGCACATGCCGCACCGGCGCGCCCTGTAGCTGCTCTGGCTCCACGTTCCTGAGCCCGCTCGACCTCGGTCTCAGTCCGGACTCCGGCATCGAGTTCGACCGATGGACCGCAGGCACGCCGGCCGAATGAGACACGCCCGGAGGGACCCAGTACAAATTCTAGGTCCCTCCCGTAGGTCCTACACGGNGAAAAAAATGTTCATCCATTTATGAACGATGCAGCAGAGCCTGGACAAACTTGTCCAGTCAGCCGACTGAGCTGTTCATACGAAAATATATTATTCACTAAGTTGTGATAAAATTTCAACGGGAACAGAAATTTTGATGACAATTGAAATTTTGGTGTCGAGTTTTTTCTCCGTGTACCCACCGACCTCCCCGTGTCTCAGCTCTGTGTTCACCGTTGCCATTAACCTAGTTGCTTCCTTCGAATTTTGGACCCGATTTCGTTATCGAGTTTCTGGGTCCAGTTTTCTTTTTGCAATTTTTCAAGACTGACGATCTGGTGCGGGATTGGAAACATAAATAATCTAATGGATGGATGATAAAGTACAAGCTGTAGTTGTATTTGTAAGACCCCGCGTGAGCTGCATCTTTTTAACGTTCGCTCTGTACTTTGGAAGCGAAATAGATCTGTACGAAAATAAATATTATTTATTGAAGTTATTTGATTGGAATATTTACTAATTGAATTTTCCAATCAACTCTTGAATTCAATTCGTTTTAGTTACAAAAATATTCAGATGTGCTATTCTGTCTGATTTGCGTTTAATTTATTTACGAATATATTGCATTGCGCTTTTTTTACATTGTCATCTTGTATATTGTTCAAACTGGATCTCCATGCACAAATGAGATCTTGTTCAATCAGTGGTTCTATTGTAAAACCAAACACATCTGGTGACGGTAATGTAGATTACTATTCAATCACCAGTTTGATTGTTCAATTATTTCCTAATCAATACCAAGAATGTTTGAATAATCATTTATTTAATAATTAATTAAAATATATAAAAACAATCGCTCGAGTGTTAAAATTCTTGTTAATTGGATTAAACGTCAATATTTATTATTGCCGTTGTATATAATTAAAAAATTGTATGAAATGAAAAAGAAAAGTTAGATTATTTTATCAGATAAAAATATTTTAACAAATGTTGATAATAAAATCCAATCAGTTCAGTCAGCCGGGTGAATGGAAATCATTGGATACCAGAAACTCGTTAATGCCAACTTGTATATGAATCTATATTACTGTTAAACCCTTCACAAACGTAACAAAACCACCAATTTGTTTAAACGCATAAACATTATTTTGCCAATAAAAAACATAGCGGTTGGCGTCTCAAATCGTATTGTACAAGTGCGTACGTCGACTTGTTTCATCGTGTCTACAAAAAAATTATTGACAATCGTTTGGGGACGAAGAAAACAGTCGAGTGTTGTGGTGATCATCATTTGCGCCAACATGCTCTTATCGATGTATCATTTGCGTCAATAGAATTACATCATTTGCGCCACAAAACTATTTGTTAAATTTGTTAACTTTGGTAAAGTTGTTAACTGTTTGTAAAAATTATGTTATTAAAAAAATTGTACTGTATATTTTAAACTCAAAAACAAAACGGAAATTGATGATGTCTCAACATTCAAACGCGGTCAAATTCGTATGTTTTATTATTTTTCGTTGGATAACTTCAATAAGCGTTCCATAATAGATGGAAATTATTTAAACGCTGTATCCACGATGAAAAGATCAAATAATATTGATGCGCGGATTTTTTTTTTTTGCGCAAATGATATATTCAAAATGTGTCACGGATATTATGACGATGATTAGAGGGATTGGCGCAAATGATACACAGCTGAGTGTTGATCAATAAATGGTTCGAGCGACGAATTATAAAATGTTCGAACGCATAACAAACTTTTGCAATTAATTATTTTGAGCGATAAGTTCAATTCCTTTTTTTAAAAAAAAGACGTTAATAATAGCGATCGAGCGTGATTGCAAACGATTATTTATTTTTTTATACTGATTTTTACTAAGAAGTTTGTGTTTAGTTGAGCGTATAGTTCTGTTAATGGATAATCCGACGTTTTATGTAAAAACTGACTGGTTCTCTTGTAACGGAGAAATAGAAACAAATTGTCAATGTTGCCGGAGAAGATTTTTTATCTAGAAACTTATGTATTCATTGTTTAAAATGAAATGATCAAGTAATTGTCTTTCCTTTGCGCACAAGAAAATGAAATTGTTTTCATATCTTTATCTTATATTTCAAGGGAATCTGTTTGTGTTTGAATTTGAATGCACATTCAATTTAAATAATATACGAAGAATTGTAAACGAGATGCTGCGATTTATTTAATAATTTATTTCGAATGCTTCTTTTCGATCAGCTAAACTGGTTTATCCTGGAAAAAAAGTTGAATAAAAATGTCTTCAGAGAAAAAAAAGTTCCTCCCAATACAATGCGATTTATAATTCGTTTAACTATAATTTGTTTTATGATAAATTTGATAATTATATTGATAAAAGAAATGCTATGATAGGAGATACACAAATTTTTCATGTCTTTAGTATCTAAGTTTGTTTCTTTTTATAAGATGCGCTACTTTGTTCCGTCATTTTAGTTATACAAGGTCGTAATAAAGACTTGTACACAGAATGTGTTTTGATTTTTGGTACATGAAAGATGTACATGAAAAACAAACTGTTTTGGGTGATTGAAAAAAAGGGGACATTCTTTTCAAATTGTATACTCTTGTTAACCTGACACAAATGCCTGATGACGCGTGTTATTAGAATAAATCTAACAAAAGACACAGACAAGGAGTCTTAACATTTATTTTGAGAATATAAAGTAAAACAAAAAAGAATTCTATAATGCTCAATAAGCGTAAAGATAAGTAAGTGTCATCGGACATATCGTAATCGTACGGATAAGTGAACGTGCTTCTTTGACTCGTATGACAAATGAAAGAAAGAAAAAAAATGAAATTAAAAGTTGAAAGTCTTTAGAATTAGCGCTGTACGATGTATATAGGTGTATAAACTGACAAGTGCAAATTAACTGACGAGCATAAGTAAGTAGTAATCGTCAAGTTCTCTCGACTTGCATTGTTTGCAAACTGTAATTGCAAGTGAAAGTGCAATTTCGCAACTTTTATCAAAATTTCGATGTCAATCCAGTCTCACGATTTGTACCCAGCGACTCCTCTTTAGCTGTACTTTTGTATTCATTTTTTACGTGGACACTGTACATACTTCGATGTTTCCATCCGCGATTTTATCTACCAGATGTTTAATCTTTGCTTTTCCTTTTACTCACAAGCACAAAGTTTGTTTGAATGAAAAAGGTTGCCGAATTTCATTTCGAGTGAAACTTTTGACTTTTATTCTAAAGACTTCTCTGAATCGAACGTATTCCACCCAAAAAGATATTGTACGATGTAAGTGAAAAAGCCATTGGTTCTCCCTCCGACTATTAGGTACGACTTAAAACAAAAAAAACAAGGCTTTGTATAATTCCTTTTTATATTAAAAACAAAACCCTGTTTTGTATCTCTACTTCCAAGTTCGTTCACGCCGAGATGACCTCAGATGAATAACAGAATGAAAAATTTTACTTCTGTAATTACGTTGATCGGTACCTGATTTTGAGCTTCCTTTCTCGGTTTTGATCTTCACGTTACTGAAATGCATGAAAGAATAAAAAATGTGAACTTGAATGTACAAAGTTATAACTACACGAACAAAAAAAGAAAAAAAAACTGATCGGTAAGTGGAAAAATGATGGATGCGCTTGAAATCAAAATGGTTCAATGGGTCAATTCAAAATTCGTATGAAAACATTTGTTGCTGAGAGAAAAGGCAAGTCGAATGAAAATTCAAGCTCTTTTGATTTTAAGTGTTGATGCAAATAGTTTCTGACGATCCGACAAAGGATTCAAACCTGAGCAATAAAAAAAAAGGAACGGTAGTCTTCTTTTGTTTAATTGGAGAGATTGGAGAAAAAAAAGCGTGTATGTAAAATATTGGATATATTTTGTAAGAATTGACAGACCTCTCGCTGATTTATTCGACTTAAAACAAATGAAGATGGTACATATTTTATATAAATATATATATATATTACAGTGAACAAAAAAATGACTTCGTTTTCAGACTGTAACTCACGGCTGAGATAGTTTTAATGAATTTAGTCTAGGCGGATGTAAAAGTGTAAAAATAACAAGATGATTTAGATGTGAAATGTGTACAACACTTGGAGAAACGCGACACATCTAGTAGACAGTGCAAATATTTCTATACAGATCAATTGCTTCAGCCTTATCATAACTATTTTTTTTAACAGTCGGCGTAAAGGCACATACTACGAGGCTGTTGTATCGATTGTCCCCTGATCGAGGATCAATCCACTTGCCTTCTTTCTTTTTTCAGCGTCTCAAACTGTCGCCGAAAAAAAAATCCCGTTGAATGTTGAACTTGGGGGGTGGATTTTTTCTCCAGGCCACGTATATATAATTTTCAAACTATTTCATATAACAAACCGTTTAATGGCGAGAGAATAAAAGATTATCCTACCAATATATGTTAAACAAAAGTTTTATTGTAAATCGAAACAAGTTATTGAACAACTCTATGTGTATTAACAAGTAACGTAATGACTCACACAACTACCGTGATCAATGTTAATCGGAATCATTTCATTGATAAATGTTGATGAAAATTATTTACTTAATAAATGTTAATTGACAACGTAGGGATGGTGATTCAATGAAATAAAATATGTTAATTAAAACGTGGACTTTGTCTCTCTCATACGAGGTCTTGATTTTTGTTTTTCAACCAGCGAACGAAACGGACTTGTTATAAAGCGAAAGAACGTTTTGTCACAACGAAAATTATCCCCTTGATCTTTCAAAGCATCCTCGTAAAATGAATGAAACTTTTATTTCAAATTAATTATGTACATACATTCAAACGTTATTGCACTCTCGCGCAACTTGCAAACTGCACGTTTTCATAAACTTACAAATTATTTTCCAAATAAAACTTGGAAAACATAATAACGCTGCTTACAATTTCATCGCGACATATAAAAACTATTCGAACTAAATGTTAATAAAAATCGTATAATCTAAATTGACAAATTGTCTCTTAGATAAAAAAAAATCATTCGCATTACGTAATCCTCTTTCTATAAAAATATAAAAATAGTCGTATAAACTTCATCCAAGACAAGAACCGGATCCACAGACTCCGTGTTCTACATCATAATCATTTTTTCATCTCAACGTTCTTATAAACAAAAAATTTTTCAACCAATAAATTTCTTTAACTTTTATCATAACAGCGTAAAGGCATCATAAATAAAACAACTTTTAATCTGTTAAGTCACTCCCAGTCCCATAAAATAGGGCTCTGCAGATAGATAATTATTTTAAACGATCGATTAATTGTTTTGCAAATTAAATGATAAAACTAATTATCGTATGATATATCCAACCAACCACTAATCGGCTCTGTCCAAACGATAAGATATATCAATTCATTAATTATTTTTAAATCAATTAATTGTTATATCCAGTAATCAATTGATTGAATATATCAATTCATTAGCAAGATTAAATAATCGATTCAAATAAATTCATCACAGAGCCCTATCAGAATACCATTTGAGCAAACTGCACGTCTATCTAAGACCAGCAGTGACTTAAGGTTTGTTGGGCGCACTCCGAGGTCTTTTAGGATTTTTATACTTGACCAGCAGGAATGCCAGGACTGTCAAAATTGACAGTACCCCAACACAGATACCAAGCCAGGTGATCGCTCTGGAATCGAACTCCTGCAGGGCGATCTCCCTGAGAGCCAAAACACCGTCCTGTGGGTCGCAACCAGCTATGATGATCTCCTGTCTTTGAATCTGTTTTGCCTTGCAGTTCGAAAGCTTATGAGAAGCCTCAGCACCGTGAACCTGAGGCAGCAAATAGGACAGGGTCCATCTGAGAGGCGAGATGTTTCTGTACCAGACTGGCAGGTTTTCTAAGTGGAGTGTAAGCCCGCTGGCGAGGATCATCTCGCCGATGATCAGGCCGGAGAAGAGAGCAGCAAGGAAGGCCCATTTGCTGAGATGAGTTACGAACACGTAGATTAGGTGTTGTACTATGAGGTAGAGTAGTCCTATACCCAGGTACTTCCAGAGCGACGTCAAGTTCTCCTCTGGGGCCAAGTGGAGACCCGACATTGCAAAAGCTGGTGCCAAATAGGCGAGGAAGACGATGGACCAGGAGAGCGTACTACAAATGAGCTGTAAAAATTGTTTAAAAATTAGTACAAAATTTATAAAAAAAAAAGAAGAAGAAAAGTAAGAGCAGAATCATATGTTTCACCTCGACAATTATATAAACTAGTCGTCCATAGAGCCCGTCTCTGATCTCCCTTTCAACATGTGGCCTGTTTTTGATGATCTCATGAATCGCAATGAGACTGAGGGGCCAAAAGAGTATTCCCAGACTACTGTAATAGAACCCTATCCGATCCTTCAAGTGGAGCTTATTGTCGCTAGCTACATCCCAGAAGACAGCACCGAGGATGATACTTATGGAAGCGGAGATGGATATCTTCTGTAAAAGAGTGGTCAGTGACCAGGGCTGGCTGTAGATCAGGATTTTCAACAGCAGCCCGTAGATCTCGAAGAAGAGGTTTGGAGTGGAAATAGCAGGGGGGAGAGGACCAGGTGGTCCTGGATCGCTGAGCGGTGGCAGTCGTGCTCGAGCTAGTTCTGCCAGGTGGTCGATTCTTTGGGACGATTCCAGCATTGCTTCGGCTGACAGGTCGTCCAGGGTAACCAAGTCGACTGAAAAAAAAAAAACAACCAACATTATCATCATTATATAAACTTTTATTTTAACTTGAGTTATTTTAAAACAAACTTACGGTAATAATCGGAAGGATTTTTGAAAGGTGGACAAGGAAACTCCGCGACGGTGAAGTAGGGTAGCATATCACATCTTGGGCCAGAGAACATGATCCTTCCTTGGGATACCAAAGCAACCTTTGAGACCATCGTTAAAATTTCATACGTTGGTGGATGCAGGGTCAACACGATCAGACGCTGACTTCTGTTGGCCCATTGTCTCAAGTACTCAATCAGAAAGAAAGCATCGAAGATGTCCAATCCGTAGGTGGGTCTGTCTAACGCCAGGATGTGCGAATCTTCCAGCAGACGACACGCCAGGGCCAGTCTTCGGATCTCTGAGGTCGTCAGAGAACTGACCAGGCAGTGTTTCGTTGCTTCCAAGCCGAGGTCCTGGATTATCACATCGGCGTGCAGTCGAGACACCCCTCGTCCTCCTCTCAAAAGCTTGTAAAAGCTCAGAGTTTGCTGAGTAGTCAGGTTGGGACTCAGACCGTTTTCTGCTGGAAGGTAAGCCACTCTTGACCTAAAACAAAAAATAATTAGTATGCTTTAATATGTTTCACATTTCTTATATTTTTTACTAACTATATTAATTTCAATTTCAGGTACTTTTTTTTTACACTTAACCCTCCATCGGTACTGCTCGAAAAAATTCCGAGTTCGGTCTTGTGTGAGGTTCACCCTCACGCCTTGTGATTGGTCGACATTTCGCAGCGTTGCCACTTCTGTGTTCTGAGATACATTTGAATACAAAAATTTTAACTAGTATCAAATAAATAAAAAGATTTTGTATTACTAACAAAATTAAAATTCACTGGTAACGACGATAGCAGAGGTTTGTTGTGAAACTGTCACAAAAGATAGGTTAGGTATGCGCGGTGTGGCAACGCCGCATGGTAGTAGGCGCGTGGCGCGGGTGAGTTTTTTGTCGCGACTTCGGTCTT
>JAAMPD010000993.1:0-31798 GCA_025266255.1 Trissolcus basalis
TTGCATCGACTTGAAATTTGTACACTGTAGATCATGATCGATCTGTCTCTTAGAAAAAATTAGGCAAGGCTGCGAAATCAACTCAATTTTGTGTACGAATTTTTAATGCGCACCGGGCGAACTGCGTCTGAGATTCGCTTTTATTTAGTTTTTGGTAATGTTCCGAGAGTTGAATCGACTTGAAATTTTGTACACTTGTAGGTCATGATCAGATCTGCTCTGAGAAAAATTGGCAAGGCTGCGAAATCGACCAAGTTATTAATCATATTGTTAAATACATAAGAACATAAGTATCACAGCAATTTTCTGCCTAAATAGGCTACCATGTGAAAATGTTTAGTGGTTTTCTCTCTTGCAGCGCATGCATACATCCGTAAGTTCATACTTCATTTCCTTACGCCACATGGCTTTATAACACTCAAAAGCACTCAGCGTCACATATACTTTACAACTTACGTACCATTTCCATACATGATTGTCAATGCGTAATAAGAGCTATCATTTTTCAGCAGGAAAATGACACTGTTATGTTTTGTATCTGAAAGACTTAATCAATATTGTAAAGGTGTACACAAAATGAATCTCACGTATTATCAAGAATTCACTTTTTTTATTCTACCTTGATTTGTACAGTTGCGCTGTAGCTAATTAAAGTGCACCATTTATAGAAGAGATGAACCTTGCAAGTATACCAAATTGTAAAAAACAATATCCTTAATTGTGAAGGGTTGGAGTTCAAGAATATAAAAATACAAAAGAACATTGACTGCGATTGTATCCAAATGCGTTTTGATTTGTCGGGTAGTTTCATCGGTTAAAATCTTGATTAAAATAGTTTTCTACAACTGGTTGGTTATAAACTATGACCTGTCCGAAAGAAAAGTGAGTATGGAAATTTCAAAATAAAACTGCAAATAAGCAGCTTTGATTCTGCGTATATGCAGGTGGACTTTTCAATTACAATTTACGATTCGGGATGACAATGTTTCTTTCCTTCTTTGTAAATAGGTTCTGAGGATAAATTTTTCATGCCACCGGCCCGAAAGTGCTGGCTTTCAGGCCCCCCATATATGAGGAACGAATATTCCGTTTCCGGGGTTATACACTGAATCGCGTTGCAGACCGAAGGTTTTTTCAACTCTCGGTAGACTCTAAATGATATACTGAAAAGGAAATCTACAATTCATCTAGTCCCCACAAGGACAAAAATATATTCCGAAATATGTGCAAAAAATATTTTTTTAATGTAGTTTTCATATATACGCATTTCCTGGCATGAAACACGGAGCGGCATGTTTTCACTGACTTCGCTCATTTCCACTTATAATCACTGAAATTCATTCGAAATAGAAGTGAGATCGAAACTCGATTAATTCGAAGATTTTAGGTTCCGAAATTTCGTTTTTCTGAAAATCGAAAAAGCGATGTTGCGGCTTAAAAAGGCTGTTTGATCCTGAAAACGCTGGATAAAAAGAGTAGAAAATTTAAAGTTGTATTTTGAATAAAATGAATTTGTTTATGTTAGTCATTCGGGGGGCCTCGCCCCCCCCCTCAGCCCACCTCCCACGGCTGCACTAGACCTACTACTCTCCTTTCTTCCCTGGAACCTCTCACAACCTTTTTAAACCGGTCGGAAATCACGCGGAAATTGAGCTTTTTGTTAGCACTTTCAGGCCATTGGCATAAAAAATATAGTTTGCATCATGGCCCAAAAAAATTATTCACGGATTCGGGTGCTGACAGCTAGCACCCGGCCCCGGAAATCGATTTTTCGGGACTTGGTACAAAATATAATAATTCCTGTAATAAATGTGGCTTGTATAAAAACATTCGAAACAATCGAAAAGATGCGATTCTCACAAGGTTCGCATTTGTACGCCAGTTGAGTTTAGTCTCCTGGCTATAATAGTTTCTATTCAACAATTTGTTTAACATTACATAACTATCGAAAATACAGTCATCTGCTAACAAATTGGAGTAAATAACAATTGTTTAAATAAAGTAATTTCCATTTACAAACTACCAGTTTATAAATAATATTAGTGCAAGGGGTTGTCAACTTGGAACTCTTGAAGTGTGTATCAGAGAGTACCAGTGTGTTCCGGTGTGCTCTAAATGTTCCAAAAACAAACATTTTTTCTCAAAGTCATTCTCCAATCCTTTCAGATTAAAATTTTTTTAATTTAAAACTTTGAAAGGAGGGAGATTAAGTCCCCCGCCCCCTCCTACGGAATAAAAAAAGAGGAATATATAAAAAATTAATAATTTATGTATTAATAAAATCTTGAATCAAATCTTTTAATAAAGATTAAGGAAAGTTTAAATTAAAATTCGTAAAGTGGGATAGGGATCTATATCTACACTTCTGAGAAAGCAAATAAAATTTAAAATTAAGATTTTTTTTTAAATTCAGAATCTTCAAAGGAGAGAGAGAGAGAGATATCTTTATTTTAGCTTCCTCAGCTAGTTTGTGCTTATAAAAAATATGAAATATATAAAAACTCTCAATAATCAAAAAGTGGCATTTTCTTTTGTGTAAGTGCGTCTCATTGGATGTACCATATGCCACACACATACTTCATTCGGGAGGGGGGGGGAAGAAGATTATTACCCTTATGGAGGTAAAAAGGAGGAAATTTATATGGAATTTTATGAAATTTTAAAAACTAATACGTCTCACGCAACATTCGCACAATTTATATTGTTGTCATGATATTTTTTAATATGGCATTTTGGGGGTCTAAAGAGCCTATTTTATTATATCATTATATCATTATATTATTATAAGATTATTACTGTAAGAACCTATATTATTATATATATGATAATCATTTTTGATCTTTTAAATATTATATAACGATTCAAAGACATAATGATTCTGATAGTGGAACACTTAGGAACACACTGAAAAACACCGGTACTCTCTGATACACACTTCAAAAGTCCCAAGTTGACAACCCCTTTTATTAGAGTTTATTCTTTTAATACGGATTGATTTTTTTTTTCATGGGTAAAAAAATCGTTCTGTAGACTAGATGAGATGTGCGAGATCAAAAAAACTCCATCATTTTGTACAACAAGATTATACGAATTTTGATCTCAGACGCCCCAGGTGTATATTGTTGTATCTGATCGCTCAAAAAAAAAAAGGAAAATAATTTGATTGGTTCATTGAAAGGCGATTTGTCACAAGGTGCATAAAGCAACGCTCAGATACAACATTTCACTCAATTCGTGAAGTATATAATTCCTAACAAAATTATTCATAAAATGTATCGATTTGTGAAAAAAGGGTTAAGGAGTTTCTCGTTCTGAACAACTTTCCGCTTTTGCCACTGCCGGCGGGACATCCTCAGCGGTCCTCGAGATCGTGCAGTAGCCGAGCAATTCAGGACAGGCTAATTTTGTTGGCTTCGATGTCGCGTATTTTCTTTAGTAGATCGTAGTTTATGCGCTCAGTTATTCTAGCGTCTTGTCTGCAATCAAACGAATCGATTCAAACAAACTTTTTTAGTTTAAGTACAAAGAAATCAATCATTTTTCCTTTATTGGATAACGTTTATCTAAAATTCAATAAGGCGTTTGCATACTTGTAATCCGGATGTGAAAGAGCTTCTTTTCGCAGCCAAGAGGCAGTTGTGAGTAGTTCTCCAGATGCACGCCTCTGAATCAATTTCAAGTATCTTTGAACTGTACAGTGTGTGTCAGCATCTGCATCCATACTAACAAGATAAGAGTTTACTAATGGCACTAAGCCGGGAAAAACCCCCTCCTGTAAGATAAAAGCAATCCCACGTTATAAATTGTATAATCAAGATGCAAAGTGATCACAAAAGTGGAGTATCAAAATTACACATTTATTTTTTAATTTCAATTCAATACCTTGCCATTGATGATTTCATTGATTGTAAATTCAGTGTACTCTTCAGCACCTTCCTCTTTTGAGCTGGACGTAATGTCCTTTCTGAACCAAAACTTTTCTTTCCTCAGGGCGTCCCTTCGTTGACCCCTGGCCATATTTTCGTCCACTTTGCTTATCGGTATCAACAAGTTCAACTTGTAACTCAGTATTACTCTGGTCAGCAGCACCACAAAGCAAACGATCGCGGCATTCTCAAAGTCCGTAATCTGAACTTCGCAAGGCCGAAATTCCACTCGCCAACCGATCGACGAGTTCACGGGGGGCGGCTTGAACCGCATCGTTTGCCAGTTTGTTGATTGAATATTCTGCAAAGTTTAAGTTTTCGTTATTTTTAATTCAAGGTTTTCCATTTTATCGTTTATTTAAACTGATTTAAATTTTAATAATTATACGGGCAGTTGTGACATATGAATCATAAAAATGAAGACTTTTTATTTCAGTACTACAAAGTCTGAAAAGTATTTATATAACTACATTATGTTATAACTCGAACAAATTAATTTTAGCTAAAGATGATTTCGTGAAAACTACTTCATTAATTTTGCTTTTGTATAATTTTTACATTATGATTATAATTATTCAAATAAAACATTGAGTTTGTGACATGTATCTTCTTTAAAAGTCCAACTTTCAAGATTGAACAAAAAAGTTTAATAAATTGCAAACAATGTTCTGTTGCTTGAATACTGAAATTAATAGTTGTCACAGACTCACAACGAGCCTTGTCACACTGATCCGTGCAGTTGCTACATCAAATGACTGTTCATTCATTAAAAAAATGATTACAACTGAGGCTGCTATTCACCTCGAAGTGATCGGTATCGGTTTCATCATCCTGATGAACCTTTTCCGAGAACAAAGATATGGTATCTCGGATGAACAAGTGCGCTACATGCTGCGCAAGCAAACGATCGATGCCATTATCCAAGAGCTCTTTGAAGATCGCCTCGTCGTAGGTCAACGGAACGTCGTTATACTTATCTCCTTCCTCGCTGAGATACGAATCAATAGAGTCGTATCTCGACTTGCTGATGCGAAATTTGTTCTCTTTCAGGGGTTTAAGGCCACGTTCTTCCTCGGTTCGGCAATCGACGGAACAGGAAATGACATTCCAGCGGCAGTCCACCTCGGTTATGTAACCACGATAGAAGGGACTCGCAGCGGTTAAGGCCATCTGTTGATAAATCACATTTGAATCATTCATTTCAATTCGTCTTAATATTATCGCTGTCTTCATGAGTGTGAAATATTTTCCATCTCATTCAGCTTTGATTGAACATTACAATTGTCTAATCGGCATTGACATTATTCATCGTTCGACTCACAATTGCACAGTCAACTCACCATGATAGGGCACAAAGGTGCAAGTTGATCGTACAAAGTGCGCGCCTCTTGGATGTTGCACGCCTGAAAAGTGAGTTGCAAGCAACAGCAGCCCATGCCAAAGCCCATGGCGTCCAAATAGATGTGATCCTCCTTGGCTTTCTTTGCGCACGAGCCGTCGTCGCCGACTTCGCTGAAGTCCTCGTTAAATGGCACAGGAACATTTTTATCCTTAAAAACTGTAACAGTTGTCGTCAAATTAGAATTCAAATTTTCATCTTTTCTGTACATACATTTACATATCATATACTATAATTCTATATATCTTAGCATTTAATGTACATTGTATGTACAAGAACTCAAATGATTTTACGAATTCATTTTTTCCTTCTTACTTATAGCTTATAAATTATATACTGTTTTGATTTATCTTTGCTAATAAATCTAGAATCATATTTTTATTATATAAGTTTGTGACAAATTCATAGTCAGCATGTGACATAAAATTTATAACAATTATACATCGGTGAGTTTCTCTTAGTCTTGAGTCATCTTTTAACTCTTGTAAAATATGGTTCTGTCAATGAATTTTATACATTTAAGATTGAAAACTCTATTTTTAGTAGTCAAGTAAGGAAAAAGAATAATTGTAGCCTATGAATGCAGTTTTTGTTTTGGTTTTTCAATGAATCCCTACTTGGAAGATTGATCACGACTTTTTCGCCTCGTCGTTGGGCAATGTTTCGAGTTAGTGTTGCGAAACGAGGATGTCCAGAGAAAATGGCTTGGTTGGGGAAGAAAAAGCTCCTCGAAGGCCAGGAATCCGGGGTCGGTTTTGTTGGAGGGTAAGTGAAATTCGGACAGCCCAATCTGAAATGAAATATGCACATGGAAATTATTAGTCGATAATAATTATGCATTATTAATTGAAATTAATTATGAAACAAGTGAATCGACATTGTTTTTTTTCGAAGTTGCAGGTTACGCAAAAAAAGACGAATGACTTTGGGACTCGACAATGATTCCAACAGGGAAGGACAATTAAAACAACTTTTGATTGACAAGATAAATGGATATCAACTGGCACAAAACTGAATTGATGAATTTTGTTAATGGAAAAACTGAAATTATCCACTTTAATCAACTTTGTTGCATCATTCGGTTATGAAATAATGGAACAGTGAGAATTTTCAATAAAAACAGACATCAAACTCGATACACAAAACGCTTTTTGATTGTTCTATTTGAAAAAGTTTATAAATGTAATAAAAACACTTTCCGTTATTGTTTTAACGTTTTTAAATTTAGAACTCAAATGAAAGATTATATTTTGGCATAGAATATTAATAGAAGAATAAGTATAAGTGATAAGTGGGAATTTTTATATACAGCCTCATGAAAGATATCAAATTATAGAGATATCATTGTTGTTACGTGTCACAGACAGAAATAAAAATTATTTAATCAGGTAATTGAAGTTTAAATCTAGTCATTCAAATTACGCAACATTGCATAAAGAATAAGAGCTATCGGAACGCGATAACGCTAGGAACTAAAGCGAACGTTCTTTTTTGTCTCGTTTTTCCGCGTTCTTACAAATGGGAACACAACTGTAGATAATTTCCTTTCGCGGTTCAATTGAAACGTTCAAATTCATCTGTTCCCTATTGTTCCATTAACGTTTCTTTTTGTGATCGTGTTTGAGTTGAAACAAGTTGAATTAGCATGTTAATTCTGATGTGATAATTTACGTGACAAAATTTACATGAGAAACATTTAGGGAAATGTATTCCAACTGATTGTCTAAATTATTAGGTTTTTTTTCAATGGAATTGAATTTGCGTATCTTCAATCGATGAATTATTCATCAAAGATAAATAAATTTATAATCATTGTTGATTTAACAATTAGTATAATTTCAACGAAAGATGAAAGTCATGTTGTTGTGAAACACTACCTAGGAAAATTTGTAAGTGTCATCAGAGCTTCATCTGGACCGAGAAATTGCTGCGCTTCTTGTCGTCGATTTCTCATGTTCGCTTCCACGACATTGAAGTGGGCTAATAAGCCACCGTAAGGTTTTCCTGGAGTTCCTTCCAACATGTAGGATGCATATTCTGGTCGCCATAATGATTTCACATTACTGAAAAAAGAAATGATTATTCAAACGGAAATAAACATAAATATATATCATAACGATAAAAAAACTTAATTTGGCTACTAGCTGTTAGAAATACTCAGCGGAATATATCAAAATTTAATCTATATTTCGTTTAATTTGATCCGTATTCTAAGTTATGTATAAAATGATAGCCTTTGTCTATTGCAAACTCGATTGTAACTGACAAGTAAGATAAGTGTTCTACAAAATAGGATAGTTTATATCTTCCTTGCAACTATGAAATTTGAAAATTACTTTGGATCCTTGTGCTCCTTTTCTTGCAGGATACCCATCAACTCTTCCCCTCTCAGAAGTAACTTCGCTTCTTTTTTCTCGTGGTCAAATTTGACAAGAATATATTCAACCTGTAAAAACAAAACATTTTATAATTAATTTTACATTTTATAAAATATCTAATAATTCAATCATGATAAACATGCGTGAATAAAATAAAATTAATATAATTTAAAAAGTTTTTGCAAAATTTATACTTATGATTATTGATGTTGAATTATATTTTATTTTTATTTTTTTCGATTTTGTTTGTTTGTTTTTTTTAAATGTTGTGGCTTTAATGGACACCCCAAAAAAATGAGAATGATTAGACCCAGCGATATTACTATGTAAAGTCCATAAAAATGTGCGTGAAAGAATGTCAAGATTACATTCTGGACGTAGAGAGCAGCTGAGAACCGTTAGTGCCAGTGATTAATTTTATGGATTTCCCATTGAGCGAATTCCTCTCAAGGTTTTTATGAAATATTTTTGCAAATATTTCTCTCTCGCGGTCATTCGGATTTCGATCTGATTGAAAGAGACAAATGATTAATAAGCACATTGCATAATCGATTGTGAAAAAAAATGGAATGTTTATGCAAATCACCGTTTGACCTTTCGGAAAAAATTGGTTTTTCGAGAAACACAATGTTTTATCTCTGCAACATTGTTTTTTTTAACTCTAATTTGTAGTTTCATTCTTTTCACCTCGTAAAACAAAAAAAAACTATAATTTATGAAAAAACAGTCTCAATGAAAGATGGAAAAATGAAGGAGGAAGAAGAAGAAAAAAGAAAGAAATGAACCAAATTATCATTGTATAGGTGTCGTGGTTTGTTTGTTTACATGTGAAATTTTTGTGGTCGGAAAAATGGGTGAACGGGAGTCAAAGTTGGAGGTGACTCAGTGGTTGAAAAAGGGGCGAAAGGTTTTCGAGGATGAAAAGAGAGGTTAATGACGAAGCGATTGATCGGCGCATACCTCGTCGCCCCACTTGAGGACGTCGCCCTGTCTATCACGGAGCCGCTTGTACAAATTGATGAACTGTCTGATGCCATGTTTTCGCACGTGTTCTGACAGCTTCTTGGTCTCCTCCCAAGAGAGCGGGCTGCCCTCGGACAGCAGACCCATCGTCCACGGGGTCAGCAAGTACCGTTTCGAAATTTGCCGCTGGACTCTCGCAGCCAACAGAACGACACGAGCATTTGCGCGCTCGAGAAACACTGGCAGCACTCGGCCGAACGAGTCGCTTCTAAATAACGACGACGCTCAACACACTTTCATTTCTGCAACGTAACCGTGATAACATCGTCACTTTGCCGATACAACAAATGTAAACTAAGAACCCAGATCCCGCGATGGCGAACTCACCGCTGGTTCAGGCTCAGTTTGAGGTTATGTTCCCTCTTCCCCCCAGTCCCGCTTCTGCGAATTTTTTATTATCTGCATATTTTTTAAAACGATGATTTCATTTCATGGAGAGGCGTCTCAATTACATATTTTTGGTATTGTTTACAGCGTTTAACTCAATGTTAATTTTGTTTAATTTTTTTTTTACATTTTTCTTTGTTTGGGTTTTGTTCGATCATTGTTTGTTTCACTTTTTCTTAGTTTTTTGTTATTTAGTTTGTTTTTATTTTGGTTTTCGTGTGTTAGTTTTTTTGTTGTGTTATTATTTTACAAGGTGTCATTCAAAAATTTTGTTGTGTATTTTTTGTAATTGTGATGGTTTTTAATTGAAGTTTTTGAATTGCATAAATACAGATGACAATATGCATAATTTCCAATAATTACAATTGATAGCCGAACTATTGTTTTATTTTCTCTTTTTGGATCAAGTTAATAACGCATCTGAAGTTGGCTGCTAAGAATAACAGCCAACTTCATTCGTAACGATTGTAATTATGTAATGAAATAAATTTGCAATATAATAATTTTGCAAAATGATGCAGTCACGAACATTTATTTAACATGCATTATATAATACTCCATATTTAAAAATAAAATAAGCCTTTTTACATTCACTATCATTATTTGTGTCAAATTAGAAATGAAAATTTGTGCAAAAACGATGAAAAATGACAAATTATACAATTCAATGAGACTTATAATGAAGTAAAGGTTTCTTTATACATTGTAGAATTTGGTCAATTTTTCATTCTTATAGTCGTTCCATGTTTGCAAAATGGCTTTAATATCCGTCAAGATAATCAGTTAATCATAATTTCATAACCTTAGACAATAATTTCTTCGTTAATCATAATCTTAGCTTTAGCTAAGACTTTTATTAGATTTTGTCACTCGTCTTTGATGAGAAGCATTTTGGTCACGTTATAACTAGTTTTCAATCAGCACATCATCTTTTTTGTAGCAAAACATCACATTCTTTATCTTAAATTTTCGGAAAAATGGTTTTTGAACACTAAACATTAGTTGATATGAATTGAAATATATTTCTCTCAACATAAAATTCAGTCATACTGAAAGATAGCTACTCACCAGAACATTCGAATTTATGCAGTGACAACTCTGAAGTTAGTTACGAAATGACAAACTCTCGCAAACTTCATGTCAAGAAACGTGATGCGCACGCATCGTTACCTGTATGAATTTCAATTAGAATCAACAATTAATTTGGAGGTTAATCATATTTTTTGTCGAGAAAAGAAAATGGAAATGATAAAAAATAAATTTAATTACATAGAATTATCTGTACACATATTTTAAAACATAATAAAGAAATGGTAACGAAATAAATGGCAAATTTTAAATTCTGCTTTTGGCGGAAAAATCAGAGTTTCGTAAATTTTTTGAATAATTGATTGATAGAAATACTGATCGTTCGATTTATTGATCATTTTCGCGTATTCTAAGATTAAAAATTAATATTTTGCAACGTTGCCTTTTTTTTTATAAAGTCGATACGTAAAAACGACTCATCAATAGAGGTTATGTTTTTAGAGATTATTAAAATGAGTTTATTTTTTTATTCAACTTTTTATTAAAGCAAGTCTTAGAAGAAAATTTGCAACAACAATAATGTCGAATGAAATGAAAATCAACATATCTGTTGTCGGTAAGGTAGGTTTGCTTTGATTCGCTTTTACTGCCGTGACAAAATTGAACGCACCCCTTTTGATCAAAGGGTTGCGTTGAGCATGGCAAAAGTGAAGCACCCTTGTGGTAGGCATCATGCACGTCTCCTGCGTAATGAAAACCATCGCCGTTCGAAAGCAGCAAAGCCGGCGCACGTCAAGCAGTAACCGCTCGCGATGTCAAATCACTCGAACATGTTTCGCCGCAATGAAATAATAACGCGCCACACAATAAAATCGACTGTTTTATTTCCACGCGACGTCGTGTTTACGTGTGAGCTGTTCTAGTGACAACAACAATATTTTGTTCCAAATTTCTCTCTGACGTTTTGTTTTATCAAGTCATAGGCTGTGTATTATTTTTCTATCGAATTGTGAGTGTCATCTTCTGTTTAACATCCCGCGTATGTAATTTGCATCTTCAAACGTTTCCATGAGTTTGTTTCATAACTTTAAAAATCAATTGCATATTATTAAACAAATGTTAATGTAATTATTTTTATATTAATGCAGAAAGAGAGAGAGAGAGAGAACAGAGGATGAGTTTTGATAAAAGGTCTAACACTTTACCACACAATCGTCGGTAATTAAAATCACCGGAGTGCTCAATTTGTTGTATTGTCAATGAGTGGATCTTTGCTCAAGTTCAATTTGAACACTTACAAAATGTTGTTAACGTGAGTACCGGTTTATGTTTATATAACTACGTCTCGTAAAACTAATTCACATCTGCCGGTTCCCTTTGTAATAACAGAATTAGAAAATTTATTATTAACATTGTATTTTCATAGTCAAAAAGCAAATGTCAATTTCCATTATAATAAATCAATCTAAAAGTTTATTCCATTTTGTATTAAACGGAAACTAAAAGTTATTTTTAAAATCAATGAATGTTTATTGATTTCTTGTTATTTTTGTTCTCTTTTTTCAGTTGAGGCACACAGAACTGACCCCTTTTTTAATTTCTCGGTGAAGCAAATAGTGGGAACCCTAAGTGTAATATCTTTCCCTCAGTCCTTGCATTGTATGCAGTTCGTGGGGTGTCGCAAAATAAAATTGCAGTATCTCATACTTCGAACCAATTTATTATTTTAACAAAAATAATGACACATTTTTATTAAATGACAAATATTTTTAATTCAGTGGTATATAATTTATTCATTTTGATTATTTGGTATAGCTTCAGATGAATAAATTCTTATGAAGTATCGGTTGATAAATAGTTGAACTTTTGTTTGAACTCCAACTTTGATTAGAAGTAGACAAAAATTTCCTGAAAAATTCAGAAACGAGATAATTTTTGATATTGTTATAATGTATTAGTTTTACGAACAATTGTAATAATAATTTCATGACACATTGAGTTATCTATATTGTGTTAGCACTTTTCAATTATCGTGATACGTTTTTTTTTATTCAACCAAGGTCACTTATAAACCAGCCAAGTTAATGAATGCGAGAAATAAGGACGCTGCTGATAAACGATTTCAATCCTAACAGCTGAATTTAATTTTTCCACTCTGCTCCAGTTGTTTCAATATGTTCCACTCTTATAATAAATACCAAATGACAAATTTTGTCATCTTTAAAAGTCAAATGAAACATTCTGTATAATTATGTAATGAAATGTTATAACATTTAGAAATGCTTTAATATTCAATGAAAACTCCTATTATATTTAAACATACAAAAAAGTCGCGCAAAAACATTAATTTTTCAATAAAATAAATCGATAGAATTAATTATTAATAATCATGTGTAGTTCGATGTTATAACATTTTTCTTTATTTTAGGCAGGGAAGGTTTTTAAGTCTGAGGAAAGCAACTAATTTTCGGCGTCTGGTTCTGTTAACCCTCATCGTAATAATATTATATTGCGGAATACAAATATTCAGCTCGGATTTTGGCTACGATAAAACTACGAATCTTGAAAAGCTGTGAGTGTTTACAAAATTCAGTTTCATGTTCCAAAATTTTTCTCATTCTAATCAGTTGAACGTTTTTTGATTTGCAGGATACACTTATCTCGAGTTATCAAAAACTCGGCAAATAATGTTCCGAATAGGTAAAAAGAGGCAACGTTTATAAAATTAATTATAATGATAATAATTAAAAAAAGGTATCTTACAATTAATTTTGACCCTTTTTTGAAGTGATGGGGGCCCCAAATGTAGATTTCCTGATTTAAATTTAACAAACCCGGAGATAATGAAATACATAGAAGATGTTCCTCCGCTTGGTTGCACGCCAGATGATTGGGTCAGAGTAGATGGGTCGAAGCTTTTTATTGACAAAAGAGCCAAAAATAAATACGGCCCTATAACGTGTGCAATAAGAGGTATGCACAATTTGTTCGAACATAATGAGCCATTGAAGGTGGTTTTAGCGATAAGCAAAAAATGTCAATCACAAGAAGTTCTAAAAACTGTGTTTCTAAACATTTTCGTTTTGATAGCGAATTATTAGAATGACCTCAAAATTGTAGTCTGATTTACACCTTCTAATGACTAAATCTGCAAATTTTAGATGTGAAAAATTCAAACTTTATAACAGTTTTGTAATTTGAAAGATTAATTGTTTCGCTAGAACTATTTCGAATAAAAAATTGTGATGTGGAAATAATATTTTTTCTTCTCGCTGTTTTCAGAAATAATAAGGATAGACGATGAAGATTATGATTATACTAGTAAAGTAGAAACGACTGACTATTATGTTTTGAAACACAGCGACTACGCAGAGGTGAATTGCGAATCTCAGAACGGAAAGCAGTGAGTATCTTCACGATTCAATTAAAACTTTAAAGTCGGGATAAAAATGTTTTAATCGAAAATTTCAATGAAATGTCAACGGAAGCAATTTGTCAAAACCGAATTATCAACTTAAACGATAAGATTTTAAGGAAACTGGTGATACGATTTCAGATGGTTCAACGTTATCGCAGGAGTCAAAGACGACCCGGAAGAACGGCTCAAGTCATGGGACTTTGTACCGGAGGATTCACTCAAGCTCAACGTTTTGATGTTCGGTTTCGACTCGCTGTCACGTCTTGGTTTCATGAGAAAATTGCCAAAGTCGTATAAGTACTTGAAGGAACAGCTCAACTCGTTAGTCTTAGAGGGTTACAATATCGTGGGTGACGGAACACCTCAGGCTCTGATACCCATTTTAACTGGAAAGATAGAATTAGAACTGCCAGACACTCGCAAACGCATGGGCAATGCTGCGAATTTTGTGGACGTTTATCCTATGATTTGGAAGCTGTACAATCAGTCTGGATATATCACCGGGTTTATGGAAGACGTGCCCCATATCGGTACATTTACTTATCGCTTAAAAGGCTTCGAACAACAACCAACGCACCATTACATGCGCACTTATTATAAAGCAGCCACGCCCTACTACAAATACTATAACAAATTTTGCATGGCCGGGATCCCGCGGCATGTGGTAATTTTTCATAATCATTCTCTCTTCACATTGTACAAAAATTATAATGGGTCTAATAACAAACACGCTGGTGTCAGTAAATTTAAAACGGTCTGAAGGTTAATGTTCAAAATTTTAAACCACTTATTATTTAATGTATTTTTTCAACTTGACAGTTTCACCTTATGATGTCATTTAGAATATAATTTTTTACAATGTAAGAACTAGTATATCAACAGAACATTTGGCTTGAGTTTGAAAAAATGATTTTTATACCTTGTGGTTTCAGGTTCTGCTAAACTACATCAAAAATATTTTCAAGACATATCAGCGACAGCCGAAATTCGTTTTTGGTTTTCATGGTGAGTTGTCCCATGACTCGATTAATGACATTGGAGTTGCTGATCAAGATTTGCTCTCTTGGATGAAAGATTTGAATGACTCAGGAGTACTCAATAATACTGTTCTTATCATCATGAGTGATCATGGTAACAGGTCGGTGTTCGAAGTTTATTTTTAACAGTTTGTTTGATAAGGGATACAATAAATAATCGGAAATTCAATTTCAGATTCGCCGATCTGAGAAATACACTTCAGGGTAAACAAGAGGAGAGATTGCCATTCTTCTCGTTTGCTTTTCCAAAATGGTTTAAACAAAAGCATCCCAGGGCTTACGCTAACTTTTTGTACAATACAAAGTTGCTGACAACACCTTTCGATGTACACAAAACTCTCGAAAGTATTATCAATTATGAAACTCCGAAAGAGGGTGACCTGGGCAATCGTGCTATCAGTCTTTTTAATAGAGTAGGTCTACTTTTATGTACATTATTTTATTTTTAAAACTATTTGAAATTCAACTAACTTTATCGACAATTTTTAAGATTCCTGTGTATAGGAGTTGTGCAGACGCGTTTATAGAGCCTCACTGGTGCGCCTGTCTGGCTTGGCAAGAAGTGGAAATAACAAACGACAAAGTTCAGGACGCTGCGATCTACTTTGTCAAATTTTTGAACGAATATACCAAAGAGCACCGAGAGCTCTGCGAGGTTTTGAGGCTTAATAAAATTTTGTGGGCAGCCAAGTTATTACCTACAAAAGGTTAGATCATCGAAAAAGCATACTAATTGCGATATCTAAAATGTTTGCATATTCTGAAGATTTTGCAAACAAATATGCAATGTTTGAAAATGTACGGGCTTGAAGAATTGCACAACGAAGATAACAAAAAGGGGAATAAATTAATTTGCATAAATTGTGACGCATTTTGTCACGTTCTATGTAAAAATGTAGACGTATTATATTTTGTAAAAAATAATTTAATTGGAAATTTTAAAACTAAAAAATTAAAAAAAACTTCTTGAAACGTGATTTTCAGTGAAAAAATGCCAACAGTAGCTGAATTATAAAATATTAGAATATACTTTGAACATTTTTTGTTATTCTGCATTGTTCAAAAATGTGGAAACTTTCAGATTACCAAATTTCCCGAATTTTCTCTTATTGTAGATTAATACATTTATTTATTTATTTATTTTTATTTATTTGAATAAAGGCAGCAGTTTACACTGGTGTGGCCCAATCGATATATATAAATTCACATTCTATAATATCAGGTACATAGCAAGTAAGTGTGTTGAACACACTTACATGTAATGTATTTATTAAGATAATGTGAATGAGATAACAAAAAGTAGAAAAATTAATTTGCATGGAACGTGACAAAATGTCTTAATATGCTTTTCCATTTGATTGCAGACTTATTGAATTTCAATCGAGCAAAAGACTTGGACGGTTTCGTAGGAGATTTTACAGCAAACACGCAAGTTAACATGGAGCTGTTTCAGTTGAAAATAAGTACCTTGCCAGGAAATTCATTGTTCGAGGCGAGTATTAGCTACGATGTTCGTCGCAACGTCTACCGAACAAAGGTCAGTATAAAGTGTTTAATTTTACTTTTCCATTTGTGCTAAGACGGCCGTGAATAATAAATTAAAATTACCTAGAATAGAATAAAACATTCTTCGAGACGACAATTTTAAATTAAATTTTCATTTTCAGATCTCGGATGTTAGCAGGATAAACAAATACGGATCTCAAGCTAGATGTGTGGAAAACATTTATTATCATCTCCGAAAGTACTGCTATTGCATCGACTAAACTGGATTCATTTTGTGTCTCAAATTTTCCGACGAACCAAAGTTATTTTTCGTTCCTCTTACTTTTTGTTTCAGTATTTATGTAAAAATAAGAATTTTCTTTTGTCGTCTTGACAAATTGTGATATTAAGTTAATGTATTTTAAAGACTTAATTTCACTTGCGTTAATTTAAAAGTGTCAATTAATTAAAAACTCAAATAGAAATGAATTCAAATAAAAAGTAATTAGATTTTGTATATATAGAAAGAACTGTACAGCTCGTAACAATTTTTACTAGAATTAAGGTAACTTATTTGTACCGACACAAGTAAATTCTGCAAATCTTGTGTTTCAATAAAGTCAAATGATCAAACTTTTTTTATTCCGAATAAATCATCGCACAAATATTTTCATTGTAACATCATAATAAGTCAGGTTGTAGTGAGCACCAAATAAAACGGGATGTTATAAAATTGCGATAGCTTGTTAATGTTGACTCATTCCAAGTTACACACACCTATGTAATAATAGTTTTTTCAGTGGTTTGATTCACGTACCTTCGTAGCAAAACGACAAATTAAATGTCAAATTAGATTAATGATGTTTGCATACTGATAACAACTCGTTGATTCCAGCTTGACCAACTTTTTTCGCAAATTCAAACATTTGATTAAAAAAAATGCAAAAAATACACTTCAAACTGAATTCCGAAATTTGATCGAATCACGAATTTTATACTTTCTGATTCTGAATAAATTATCACGGACAATGATAGTTGTAATAGCTGATAAGTTGTTATGTCAGAGATATTACAGAACATGCGTCGAGGCGGAACAATCTGTTATGAATTATTAACCAGAACTAAACAACTGTAAAGTATTTTTTCAACTCGTATAACTGTGATAATCAGGGGAGGCGTCAGCGCCTCTGAATAATTGAACTATTTTCATTTCGCTAAATATACCCTGCGATGATTTTTCGAAGAAATTTAGAGCAGCGTGAAATAATTCACGCAAAGTACTTCATGATTTATTTACAATTCGCAAGGTGTTCGTTTTTATAAGACTTGCGAGAGGGAAATGTATTCTTATTAAAATAAATTGGCCGAAATTTATCTTCGACCGCGGTTCTACGAACTGAAATCAACATGGCAAACCGAGGAAAGAGATACATTTCAATCTGCATGATAAAAGCTCTGCTTATTTTCACAGGTTATTGGTATCCAAAAACGGAACTTCAAAAAGATCTCTACGAGTACATTTTGATTTACGTAATTACCGCCACGGTGATCTTACCCGTCATAACGGAATTTTTCGAATTGTATGCCTCCTACGACGATCCATATGTAAGTTTTTTTTTAAGTATTAAAGTTAAAAAAAGAGTTGAAAATTCAAAGCTGAAGTAAATGTAAAATTAAGACTCTTGCATATACGTTCACTGGGACGACGACCCTTTATCTGATCGTCGTAAAAGTATCAGTGTTTTCATGGAGACGCAAAAAAATCTTAGACCTTCTGAAGTTCACCGACGAGAACTACTGGAATCCCGCAAATGACGAGTTCAGCTTCAATCTGTTCCGGAAAATTGATAAGCGCGTAACAATCATGATTAGCACTTTTTCATTTTTTGCGTCTGGGACTGTTATGTGTTACATCCTGGCTCCTATCGTAGGTATACAATTTTGATATAACAATAATTTTTTTTTCTTTTCAAATCAAAAATCAAGATTTAATCGAATAATAATTTATTGCACAGAAAACATAGGCAAGAAAGGAAGCAGCAGAGTTTTGGTTTTTAATGGGATCAGATCGTTCATCCCAGTTCCGAGTCCTTTTTTCGAAATGTTGTACTATATCCAAGTAAAATTTTGTTTTTAAAATACAAAAAAAAAAAATGAAATCATTTTATGCAATTAACTTTTAATAGAATGCAAATCAAAATTTTGTTTTAAATTCATGTGTTTAACATTTTCGAAAATTTGTTTGTTTATAAAATTGTTTGCAGATAATTGCGCTTTTTCACCTCGGAGCGACTTTCATGTGCTTCGACCATCTTCTGTGCATTTTAACAAGTCACGTTTACGCTCAGTTCAGAATTTTGTCAGCATCGCATTGAAATGCTGGGACAAAAATTCATAGTAATTTCCTCCACCGTAGGAATCAGTTCAGCGAAAGTTTCTATGTCCGTAAAAGATTTTTATGCAGAATTGAAAAAATGTATCCGAAAACATAACGAGATTATCTGGTATGTTTCCGAGTTGGAGAGCCATTACAGTTTTATTATCATGTCTCAAATTGTAGTTTCCAGCTTGATGTTGTGTGTCGTAGCTTTGGAAGCTATAGAGGTGAACATTCATTCAAAATTTATATAAATCAAGTTAAAAATGGAAAAAATTAAACTGTAAAATGTTACATCTTCTTTGATAATAAGTTGAATTTTTAACTGGCAGCTATTCCAATTTCAAATGTTGTCATTTTTATAAACAATTTACATTTTTTCAATGTTTCAACTTAAATTATTATTTTAGATGGAATTAAATTTTGTGCGAAGACTTACATTTATAAATCACATGTTTGGAGATTTTGTCCAGCTGCTTTTCATAACAATATCTTGTCACCAAATTATGACGGAAAGTGCAGCGATGTCCCACGCTGCTTACAATTGTTACTGGAACATACTTCCTTTCGACAGCACGGGATCTACAATCAGAAGAACTATAAGTTTCATAATCGTGCGAGGACAAAAACCATGTTCCATCTCAGCCGGAGGATTCGCTGATGTTTCGTTAAATAGTTTCACATCAGTAAGACGACAATCAGATAAAAAAATAAATTATAAAATAATCCAAATTATACATCATTTGAAATTACTTTCTAGGCTGTTAGTACATCATTTTCGTACTTCACACTGTTGAGAGAGTTCCTGTAAAATTGGATTTTAATTTTGTGTCAATCAACCGTGTTTTTTGATAAACGAAAATAAAAATCACGACGAGTATTTCAATGGATTTGTTTTATTGAGATGTGTAGGCCTTTATATGGATAACACGTCATGACTACAACTACGAACATACATTTTTTATTTCTTATATATAATATAATCGCATATATATTATATATAGATTTTAATAATTATCATAAACTCTCTAATAATCTCATTGCTAATTTACAGCAATGTGCATTAACGTTTTGTGATCTCACGTATAATTGCATAACAGGTGATAACCGCTGATTTTTATTTTCCACTTTGTTTTTTACGAACGAATTGCTTTACGCATGCAGTAAAAATTGTTCGATAAGATTTACACACTGCTCCTGATGAAACTTTCATAAAGTGCTATTTTACAAAAATTGTTTTGAAAATTTTGTATCTTACCATTTTGGTTTAGTTACTGATATTCCATTGATTGATTTTTAGTTTCTGATTATAGCTTTTAATTTGCGAATCAACTACTTTGAGAGCTACGTTTTCGGTATATCCGAACGAAATATTCGAAAGAACAGTGCGAGGCTGGAATTAACACTAACGCGATACCTCAAATACTTTCAACAAACTGTAACATGTAACTAAGTATTAAAATTTTCTTTCAACCATGCTTAACGAATCGGAGCTAAAGCGAATACAAAGTTTCATGTACACAAAGTTTTTGCCAATCAACAATGGCTCAGTCGAACTTAAGCTCTTTTTTTTATACAGCGTTAATGTATTTTAAAAAAACAAGCAATAAGAATTTATAAATCAAACTAAACTACAAATACTGAGAGGAGCTCAACGGAACCCGGTCGAAATGCATGGTCACAAACTTGACATCAAATCACAATTAACAACAACATTTATAGAATGATTCGATCGATTGAAACATACATAGCGGATCGGACAGAAATATCGTTCCCCAAAAATTGATCTCAGCCATGGTTCGAAACACAGGGACACCGTAAAATATATGCTATATCAACAACTTTCAAATCCTTGTCATGATTCTTCTCGAAAGACTGCTATTATAATAATGTAATATTGTATATAATTTATATATCATTTATGTATACGAATAATCAATCCAATATAATTATTGAAAAATACAGTCCCACGCTCGGATTTGGTATTTTTCAAATTATACTTCGTTGTCGCCGGAACGCAAACGTTCCCCTGAATAGATTGGTTGATCCAAATGAAAAATTGACGTGGTACAATTACTTCAACTCAATGATTCATAACAATCATCTGTTAAATGCTACATCCAGCTCAATTTAGAAGAAAATACGAAGCGAAAAGCTGTTTATTGAAATGACAAACTGTAACTAAACAAGCAACCTTTTTACACAGCGCTATTTGATAAGTCCGCTTGCGCAATCAGAATAATCAAAATTTGCATTCTAAAGATCAACACGCGATCAGGTACAATGACCTAAGACTGTGATTAGATTCATATAAACGTAGCAGCGAGATGACAACTCGAAATGAACATACAAAAATCAACGTTCTGTTTTCGTCTACAAATTTGAACTAAACATTTTGTCTGGTTGTATACACACACTTTCGTTTCGCAGTTGTTCTCGCAGGAAGAAGTCGTTTTGCACTCCAAGCGAGTTGAGAAATAAGTTACACGTAATTGCTAAAATGGTGATCGCTAAGTTACCACTAGATGCGTTCACGACGGTACTTGTACATCGGTATCCTAAACGCAGCACGACCTGATTCGCTCCTACAGGCACTTGATACCATGTGACCCATTCGGCGGATTATCATTTTGCACGTAAAATGTAAACGATCGTGAAGTATGCTTTCGAAAATATAAAAAAAAAAAAAACAAAAAAGAACAAAACCAATGACGCAAATGTACTGAGAAGAAAAAATTTGTATCGGTTCAAATATCATGATCAAATATATTCTATTGGAAATACTTTATATTTACAATAACAGTGGGCTATTTCTCAAGACCGAAACTTTGTAAGGAACGAAATCGCTTAACGTAAAAAAGGCACACTTGATCGTCATGATTTTACAGTGAAAATTCATCTTTGGTTTGATCATTCGTGTGACGTGTAGGTGTGATCATTACAATTAAGTCTGTACCGACTGTGACTAATGAATTGACATGTTAGTATTGCTAATTAATACTAGTATTTTATTTGTTTCTTTTTTTTTTTTGTTTGGTTGATAATAATAGCCACTGGAGTAATCGTAGCTGATAATGATGCCGACGTTAACGACAGAGTAGCAGTAACTTAGAGGCTTGACTTGATTCGCAGGAATGTTACAACTTGAAATTTTTTGGCATTGCTGGGGATGTGCTTATGCGCAGTCAATGTGGAGTTTCGAAAGTTCACTAATAAATGATTTTGGTGTGATGATGTGCGACGAACCTGTAAAAAAATTATGATAATTAACCTTTTTTTCCATTCAAAATTATAGACTGAAAAAAGTATTTCTACAATCGTAACTTGTTCTTACCGATTATAACTTCCCAGTTGTTCATTGCTTTTGTAACTTCATAAGCACATCGAATCTCAGAAAAACAGACTCCACCGACGATGAAAACGATAAAACGAGGTACGTTTTTGATCGTTTGTTGACCCTTATCTTTATTATGCCAGTGACCATATCTGACACTGGAAAACAATTGAATATTAATTCAATTTCATTCATTAATTTAAAAATAACCAACAATTTATATAAAAAACATTTTTTCAAGTTATATAATTATCAACCTCGTAGGAGCATGATATCCGGAGCTGGTTGATCTGCCCATGCCCAAAAACGGGAAATGTTTCTGTTCGAGTTTCTCCTCGATTGCATCTTCCACGATATCTTTGACGACTGGTGTCCAACGACTCATCTGGTAAGTCTGCTCGGTAATTCTCTCTTTGCGTGGTACGGTGTACACTTTCTTACGATTGCCCTAATCAGATCAGATAACAAATTTCGAAAATGAAATTTCACTTTGAAAAATTGAGAGAACACAAGATTGTAAAACATACAGAACTTACATCTACAGTAACGTTGAGACCAAGATTGGCCATGTTGATGATGGTTTGTTTATCTTCGGGCGACATTTGCGCATGATGTATCAAACGATTTAGGTTGTCCTCTGTGATACCATTTTTGCTCAGCACATACAAAGCGATGATACGAAGCTTGTCGAGGTTGTTAACAGTTTGGTCAAGTAAGATTGGAGTAATGTTTCTCATATGATCCTTGATACGTTCTCCTTCAGCATCTGTACCCATTGCAAGATCCTAAAACAAATTTAAAAATTTATTAAATAACATTTATATCAATTGAATTAAAATTGTTGATAATATTTCAATGTAACAGAATGAAATGAATCAAATTTGTGAATTTAATTTGAACGAAAAATGTTACAAGCCAAATTTTATTCGGTTGAATGAGGTCTGTTTACCTGTTCCACTTTACACAGCTTGTCTACGTTTCCTTGGTATCGTTTCATGCAATCTTCGGCGAGATGTAAATGAGTGGCGTATTTGCTCAGTTCCTTTTGATACTGGGGCATTTTCTTGATCATCTGCGAGAGATCCCTCATGCTCTGCTTGTCACCCTGGGGCATCCTCTTTGACTCGGTAAATTTCTTCAAGTTCTTGGTTACGTTTCTGCGAAGAGCAATCAATTATTAATCGCTCAGAGAAATGCATGTAATATTTATTCATAAACGAAACTTACTGCGAGACTACGGCGATGTGCTGGTGCCTCAGTTCCACCCACAGGTCGTCGTTTTCATCCAACAGTACTTCTTTTTCTACACCTTGTGAAGCTTCATATCTAAATAACATAACATTTTTGTTCAAGAAATAAGATTAAGTTTCTACAAATTTGCTAACAATTGTTCATAAAAATCATTATAAGAAACGTCATAACAAAATTATAAGAATCTTATCTCGAAGTGTATGTTTATTATTTGTCATAACTTTTTAAATCACCTGTAAACATCATTTTCGATCTCAAGTAAATCATAAGCCATAGCTTGCAAAGTGAGCTCGTGCAACAACGGAGAAACGCAATCAAATCCACGATCCAAGATGAGAAGTTGGGACCGAGCTTTTTCTGGCCCTTCACCCATGGTCGGCTCGTCTGCTTTGTAGGCATCCAATTTCTGTTGCACCAACTGAGCCAGCTCGACGTTACGATCAAAATCACTGCAACAAATTGAAACGAATGAATATCTCACGTCAAAGATTAACCGAACCAAATTAAAATAATCAGATTTAATGAAATTACCTGCGGTATCTGACCATTGGATACTCGCCAAGCGTGGCGCACAAAGTTGCAATCTGTTCAGCGATTCTTTCCATGTTGGCATTCCGCACGCTCATCAGGTAAGGATTGTAGAAACAAGCGAAAGTCTCTCTCGAATCAAGCGAGAACACCTGCACAATAAAAACAACTTTAAAATCCATCCTTGACATTTCCAATGTTTTTATCAACAATAAATTTAGCAGTTAGAAACACATAGCAAAACCAAAAGATAAATGATGTTCGATGCGAAACACGAAAACTAAATAGTACACGATTTTGATGGCGAAAGCATGGTAAAATTATACATGAGGGTTGTCGTGCAGTTATGTACAAAAGTTCGATCCGAGGAAGACATTTGTTTTCTCCCCCATCTTCTAAATGCGTCCTTCAAGTTCGAAACTTTGTCTTCGTGATTAAGTGACAAAAGAAAATGAGAGAAAAAAAACTGAGCATAGCTGAGAGAGTGAAAAAGTTGAGGAAAAAAAGCTACGAGGTACTAGGCTACAATTTTGGGTTCTCTTTTTTGATTAGTCACCTGCGACTCGTATGGCAAGAAAGCGATGTTGATCTCTTTGAGAGTTTTGATCTTTCTAGCAGCCATAGACTTGCAGATGTCATTGAACAGCTCCTCCGGACACACTGGGCATGTGCAAGCATCAATTTGATCGTTAATATGTGCTTGTGTTGCATCTTGGATATTTAAACTAGGACTTTAAAAATCCTTTTAGATTATCAAAGAAAAAAAATAAAAGAAACGTATCAGAAATAAAAATTAAAAATGAAGTTGGTTAGTTGGTAAAATAAATAAAAAAAGGTGCAGACACTGATTTCATATTAGAGACAGACGAAAGATAAAGTTAGTATGGGAAGCAAGACATCCAACAGATCGGGGGATCCAGTTATTAAATTGGGGAAAATGTTAAAAATGCCAAGGACCAGTGCACGTCTCAGTGCTTGTGACCGTCACCATGAAAATGCACGAATCCCACAATGAACGAGATTTTATAACTCGTATACAGATATCAAATCGATTATGTTAGTTTACGTTAAAAATCAGTGTTGCTAGTTTACCTGCTTCTCATACGGTATAAAAGCAATGTTGATCTCTTTCAGAGTCTTAATGTATTTAGATATTTTTGACAATGCTTTGAATAACTCCTCGGGACAGGCTGCAAAAACACAACTAAAATTCTACACGTAATCTTTGAAACAACAGTTTGGAAAGTCGAGTTGAAGTTTAAAAATTTTTTCAACCTATACATTTGAATTTGTAAAAATATTATACGTAACAAAATAATTTGAAAAACCAAAATGTTCTTCTTAAAAACTGAGTTTGGAACGGTCGTGAAACTGAGTTCGAAACTTGGTTTTTATAAAAGAAACAATTACGATAAAAAATTTTGGAACAAAACAGTTTTTAGTAAAAAGAAATTTATGCTCGAGAGCTGATTATTCATGAGGATAATTCACCTTCGGTGAAATAAACATGGGCTGTCTTGTAGGAGAGCCGGGAAGGGTTGCTGAAGTCGTCGATGAGTTTTTGCACCGAGTTATTGCTGGGCGTGATGAGATAAACCGCTTCCATGGTTGGTAATGGTTCTCGCTTCTTGTTGATGTCCTCAACGAGGGTTATTCCTTGGGCACTAATATCATGCATTTTACAGCATGCAGAAACCATCCTCATTGCCAACTGGTCCACCACCAGGATCCGCCATTCTGTTCCTCCGGAAGTCTTCTTTTTCTGCTTGATGACTTCATTCATAATCTCTGCAAATGTAAAAACTCATTAAATTTTGTGTTCCACAAATGAACATATTCCAACATTATAACATTTCACGTCTTTTATTTTTCATTATCTCCAAATATTTATATTATTATTCATTTTATATTATATAACTCATACAAAATAATTTTAAAAGTGTAAATGAGAGAATAATTCTGTAGCTAAAAGGAAAAACCAGTTAAGTATATAGAGCTTACGTATACACACTTAACTGGTTTTTCCTTTTAGCCACAGAATTATTCACACCGAGAAAAAATTCTATCAATTATTATAATTTATAAATCAACATTTACTGAATTTTACAGCAAATATTAGTAGAATTTTTTTGTCTGTGCTAAAAAATTAATTATAAAATATACAAAAGCTAATATGATTATCATTTGAAAGAACAGTTCTTACTGTACCAAATGTTTAAGCTTGATATTTAAAAAGTAAAAACTAAAAAAACCAAAATTGTTTGCACAGTTAAAAAATGATTGTTCATCAATTTTCGTTGTAAAAAATTGCGGTTAACTCGGTATGATCAATAAAGTTAATGTATACAGTTGATAAATCCAATTACATCTTTTTCATCAATGCGCAATTATTGATTGAAAATTATATCAACTCATGTGTGAAAAATAAAAACGGCCAACTTCAGATCTCACGGGTTGGAAATTGTTGCGTAAATGCATCTAAATCGCGGTGGTAGTAACATAGGAAGCAACCCCATCCATTCATAAATTCACTGCCAAATGAAGACCGGGACATAGCATTTTGCAACAAACGCAAAAAACAAGATGAAACTTCGAGAAACGGAAGTTCAAGTTTTGAAGTCCAACCTTGGCAAGATCGATTTGCATTTTGAGCAACAAATAAAAAAACAAATGAAAATAACGTCGGGTCAGGTAAAATCTTTCAAGGTATTGATCGTCCTTACGTAGAGGTGACGTCACATCAACACTGTATCATTAATCCATCGAACCCCAATATAAACGATGATTCAACATTCGGATACAAAATTAGATATTGATTTGTTTAAATTATTTTTCCCAGTTGTGTTTAGTTTGACTCAACAAATTCGATTTCAAGTCACGAAATATCACGTTTTGGACAAAAAAAGTATAAAAATATTTCGAATCATTTTCAACAGTAACAGAAAGACTATTTTTTTGAAAGAAAACATTTTTTAATGACTTTTTGGATAGAACAGTTGTAAAACTATCATGACACATTTAAAAAAGTGACATTTCTTAAAGTAAACAAGATCCATAAGGAAGATTCTGGAACTCGAGACAAAAAAACAGTTTTATCATTTTTTTAATTTCGGTTCAAGCATCGTTGAACAGACGAACTTTCGCGAGCTGTCAAAAATTAGGGTCGGTTGTGTATATTGTTTTTGTCACTTTTAATTGTCAACTTTAATCGGTTACAATGAATGATGCAATAATGATTTTGCGAAATTGTCATTTGTGGTTGATCCAAAATTACGAAAGTAATTACGAGAGTACAAAGAATGTACGAGCGAGTTTCAGTTTGACATTTCGGTGCAGCAGAAACAACGTACGAAGTGAGATCATCGTTACGACAATGAACGCCCAGTATGACGTTACATTGTTGCCGATATAAAACGGTTCCGAAGCGTGGGAATTTTGCAAATCGTACAAGGTTCGATTCAAGTTTGATATTTAAATCAAGCTGGTAGGTATGAGTTATTAATTAAAGGTCAGTTTCAATGTTTTTCGGGTACTCACTTTGACCGACTTGTGCTTTGAGCGCCATTTTGACAGAACTGGCATGTATATCTGTTGGTACGACTCGGCGCGCCGAGGTGGCGCACCGGTCGGTGGCGCGACGCGGCGTCGGTCAGTTTCGCTGCGCAATCGACTTCGACTTCTCGCGCTAAGTCCGAACGGATTGAAAATCCATGTCCTTCCTTATTTTGCAACACTTCTTCACTTTTCAAACCTAAACTAAATCTAAAACACTGTCAAATACTTTGTCAAACAAAGACGAAAATAGTTTTCATTAATACTTGTTTTAGATAGGTTAAGTCTGGCGGGAAACAATGGAAATGGCTTGGGCAGTTTTGCAAATTCAGAATATTCGATACGCTGCTATGTTTATGTTTATAATACGTTGTTTATTTTCAGAATTGCACCGCGCTGATTAATTTATTCAAATATGAGTGCTAATTAACGGTGCGCACGTTACGAATTGTAAGGGCTTAACAAACGTAAACAAATGAACCGTTACTGCATCCGCAATTTATCTCGTTATGTTTATGTGAAGATACATGCCGGTATAATTCCGCAGAAGAAAATACACGCGGTGAAACTCACGATGTTTCTAATGAATGGTTATGAATATTCATCATAACGATAAACAAAATACTGACTGATGTTGATTTGTGTAAGGACGCTGATTCTTTTTTGAAAAAAAACAAAACAAAATGGAACGTATAAAATACAACGGCAAAATTTGTAACGAACAAAAAATATGAAATATTGTTAGAAGGTTCTACAGAATTTGAATACATTTAAAAAATTATATATTTATTACAAATAACTAATTTTGACCTCCACGCCGTGACATTCAAAATGTGAATTGAAAATAAAAATTAAGGGATTACATCTCTCTAGAAAGCAAAAGAAAAAAAGATTGTTTTTTTTTTAAATCAAAAACGAAGATGTAAACAACGTTAAAAATCTGTTGCAAAATATCAAAATTTTATAGAAAAATTAGGCTGAAAATTATTGATGCATTGCAAATTGCATAACTTTGGGTTCCACGCGTCTTCGGGCATGAAGTATAAATTGTCATCGTGCAAAAATGTGACTCAGAAAGATCGAATTCAAATGACTGCTACATACTTTAGGTTCCCCTGAATTTGGGGTTGTTTGCTTTTCGCCCTTGGGAACTATATTGTAGAAGAAAGGTCTCTTTCATAGACAAATTGCGTTGGGGTTGGAATCGAACCCTTTTGCGTTTATAATTTATAATTTCATCGTGAATCCAATTATGTTTCCGACGTAGTAACAATTCGGTTGTAATTATAAAACGTATAATTTGTCTTCAGGAAACGGTGGGGTTAAGATTTATTAGATTGTCCCTGAGTGCTGGCTTATCATCTTTTTAAAGAATTCCTTATTTTGCATTTTGGCCTAGGCTTTTGAATAGTAACTCAAATCATTCGTTCCGCAAATTCGACATGTTTGTAGCAGATAAAAAATACAAAACATAATGATTTTCTTGAAACGCGTTTGAAATGTTTTACAATTTTAAAGTTTAAAGTTATTAATAATCCTGATGAATATAAATTTCAAAATTTTGAATGAAACAATCCATTTTAATTGGAGTTTCAAAATATTATGAAGTGAAAGTTGAAAATTATAAGCATATGAAATTTAATTATCCCATAAATTGTAACGAAGCTTCAAAGATGTGAGTATTTTCTCGGGACGTGCATAAAACATTTCGCCAGATGGGAGAGTATCTATAAACAAATAATAATTCATAGAAAAAGAGAAGATTGTCAGAACGAAATTTTCTGAACGTAAAGAAAAGTATAGATGTTTTTATTTTTAGATAAAAACTTTGCGTCATATCAAAGAAAGTAGGTCTTGTCTATTGCGAAAATATAAAATTAGAAGTCGCGGGGACTCTGTGGCGGTCTCGTTTTTAATCTAATTTTGTTGGGAACAAACAAAAATTATTCTATACAAACTATATTCAGAGCAATCAGTTATTTGAAAAAAAAAAATTATTAATAAAAAAAAACAACAATTAAATTTCAGGAAACACATAGTTTTTTTATTATAAAATGTAAACAAACATGAAAACTTTTGCTTCAAAATTCATAGGAACTTGTAATTTATTTCGAAAATACAACACTGTAAACAAAAATGAGGTACAAATTTTGAATTTGTACCTCATTTGAGGACACTTTGAGGAAAAGTAAAAAAATGTGCAAAACGGTAATAACAAAATTTCAAGTCTCGGAACATTACTCGGAACAAGTGCAAGCGTATCTTAGACGCAGTTGGCCCGGTGCGCATTGAAAATTCATACACACAATTGAGTCGATTTCGCAGCCTTGCCAATTTTTCTCAGAGCAAATCTGATCATGACCTACAAGTGTACAAAATTTCAAGTCGATTCAACTCTCGGAACATTACCAAAATAAAAGTGCAAGCGTATCTCAGGCACAACCCCCTAGTATATTTAAAAGATGATTGTTATTAGTATTCATATTGTGTAAACAAACTGAATACAAACAAAAAAAATAAAAAAAGTTACAGTTGCAAAAAATCAAAGCAAAAAAATATAAACAATATATAAAAACTATTGAAAGCCTAAAAATGATTGTTCAAATTTCTCACTTTTCAAATTCCTAGAAACATTACCAAAATATGTTTAAACGATGATTGTTTTAGTATTTATATTATGTAAATAAACTGTATACAAACAAAAAAAACAAAAACAAAAAGTTGCGATTGCAAAAAAGTAAAAAAATGAAATGTAAACAATATATCAAAATATAAACAAAACAAAAAGTCACAGTTACAAAAAATCAAAGAAAAAAATATATAAACAAAATATAAAAACCGTTGAATGCCTAAAAATGATTGTCGTTCAAATTTCTCATGTTTCAAATTCCTAGAAATATAAACAAAACAAAATATTTTTACAAAATGATTGTTATTATTCTTGATGGAATGTAAACAAACTGAACAAAAGTAAACAAATCATCTAAAACGATTGCTGAAATTCGGAGAAAAATATGAAAAACGATTGAACAATGACAGATTTGTTGTTTTGAATCGACCAAGTAACGCCGGCAGTTGCGCGCGCACCAAGTCTCCGGTTCTCTAAACGGATTACAATTACGGATCAAACGAAACGAATGGTACGGCGAGAGAGCCGAGAGCCAGTTGCAACCAGAACCTCGGAGCGCTCGGTTGTGTCGCGAGTTCGTGCTACCGTGTCAACGAGCGGCCGACTGTTGCGCTGGCCGTGGATCGTTTTTTTATTTGTAAACCTGCCGAAAACAGTGTGCCCCTTTTGCATCAGCCCCAAGTGTCGCGAAAAGTTGAAACCGAAATGCGTGTCAAGTTTTGAGTGACCGGCGAGATCGTGCAACTTGTCATTATCGCATGTGTTCAATGTTTCAGTGGGAGCTAATTTGAGTTTTGGAATTTTTGTGCCCCGACACGACAACCCAAAAATCGAGATGAAGCTGGAGTATCCAAGTCGCGTGGAGGGCTGGCTCAACGTTTGTGGTGAGTTTTTTGTTATTGACAGCTGCCTGTCAAACTTGAATCTGGACAGTTTCGACTCCTCCCGTCAAAAACTTTGTGCCAATCTAGAATGTTCAATTGGCAATTATCGTTGCATGCAAATGTTCTGCCCCTTTTTGTTACATCGTACAATTTCGCGACCAAACTCGGAATGTAAACAATCAAAAATAAAAATAATAAATAAATAAAATAAACAAATAAAATTTAAAAAACCGCACTGTTTGATTTTGACATGTTTCGAGGTTATTCTCGGGTCCGAGTTATTGACACCGGACTTTAACGTTACGTCACTTGCGGTGTCAAAGTTTCGAAGTTGAGATACACCTATCGACACGCGAGTTTGAAATTCCGGTAGAGACGAAGACGAAAGAAAAAGGAAGATAACAATTATCAGGTGCAGGCACCGGCCACCGATTCATCCGTCAGTGTAAGTTTATTGCGAACATTGAAACATCTCCGTTAATTGTTTTCCAACATTTCGCTAATCTCGCACGACCGCCACCGACTAGGCTATAACTATTCAAATCAAACATTCTTCCCGATAAGACCCGGGCGCTGCAAGTAAATGTATACAACAACTTATTCGCTCGCTCGAAATGTCACGTCCGAATGACTCCATTGAACAAACAACAAATTATTCAAAACAGTTTCGATAGCTCTGCTCCTGCCTCTCGGATAAACCCAGACTGATTTCAACTGGGTTCGCCTGAATTATAAACTTTGTTCCTTTTGTCTTGCTGCTACAAACAACAACAAAAAATACATTTGTTTTATTGAACTTGAACTTGTTCAAATGGTTCAACTGTCGATATTTGTCATCGAATTTATCAAAGTATAATAAAAAAAATTGATTTTTTTTTAATTTTGACGCCTTCTAATTTTTGTGCTGAGTGTATATATAATTGTATATCCTGTTGCTGTCAGTTACAATGTGTAACATTTTTATTTCTCATCATTGTTATACGATTAATCAATATTCGTATTGCATAATCGATTCGGAGCAACCGAAAAATGTTGATGTCAAAAAAAAAAAAAAAAGTTAATGTAATTTAACTTTGTTGAATATTAAGGGGACTATCCACGGAAATGGCTATTTTTGTCAATTTCAGTGCAATTGCCTCGATTTTTTGGTGATTAGTAGAG
>JAAMPD010000994.1:0-31745 GCA_025266255.1 Trissolcus basalis
CTTTTTTTCTTTTCTTTGTCATTCAATGTCGATCATTGATAATAATTGTAGGTAAATTTAAAATATTTTTTTGTGATTTGAATTTTTGGCTATTCTTACACAAAAAAAGTTGTTTCCAATCGGAATGAAGCGAAACTGAAATTTGATTTCAAATTTTTAAAATTGATTGTATTTTTTCCGATGGTGCCGACAATTCAGTTCCACTCATATATAATTAGTTATCGATATTCATCCAATTATTGATTATTATTTTGTAATATTTTTCATAATAATTTTTATAATTTTAAATACTGTGTTTTTATTACAATATAATTACAAAATAGTATCAACAATTTTATTGATTTCAAAATTTTCAAAAGTTATATTTTCCATTGTTTAAAAAAAGTTCAAAAGTTTTGAGGTGCTCTGTGATGTTTTTTACTGAGTATCTCACATGGAATATTTTATTTCGTTTTTATATTCATACCAGTATTATTTTTAACTGAAAAAAAATAATACTTCAAAGAAACTCAGATTAGTTTCAAAACACATTTCCATCAACAACTATGATTGTCAAATTCTATTTAAAATCTTTCTTAAACTTACATCATTACAAATGTTGTTCTGTTCCTTCAAGTGAGAAGCATTAACAGAATTGTGAATAGCATAAGTATGCATTGTCCAATTTAGCAATTGCCATTAAAATGTTTTCGTCAATTAAACACCAATAGCGTACAACCTTTTGATCGTTGATTTGGAATTAATTCAAGACATTTATGCTGAGAACCTAAAATTGACCGACTTAGTGCGAGGACATAGGTCAGCAGTCAATACCATTTTCGTGTGGTCACGGCTTAGCGAAATTACTTAATAGCCATGCCTCGACCCCCGTCATAAGTTCAACGATCCACGTGCTATCGCGTAGGACATAAAAGCTTTTTCGTCCTGCAAACCATGACAATAGTTTATTCGGACAGTACTTGGGACGTCACTCCGTTGAATTGAAGAGGGCTTATACGTTAAAGGATCAAGCTTATTCGCATCGACTGGAACCTTTCATCGGGCTGAAGTACAATCTAATCTGAAAGAAGATTCGACGGAAAAATAGTACACTTGATCAAGCACGGATATAGAAGCCGAGACAAAATGAACAGACTGTCCCCAATAACGAATGGAAGAAGCTGGATTAAAACCGGGACGCGAGAATTAATTTATATAGCGCGTCCCGAAATTTATACAGACCCGACCGAGAAAACAATTCAATTAACAGATTTTGTTTGAAACTTCAATCTTCTCATTTTAATTTTGAGCTGAAAAAGAAGCGAGCCCCGCTTTTTATCATAATGGATTATCCTAACGATGAGAAACAAAGAGAAATGTTGATATACGTATTTCACGTCACAAGCTCTCCACATTTCGCAACCTGTTGAATAAAAACTGATTTTCTCGTCAATAAAACTTTATCTCGGAATAGAAGCACTTGCTTTGCCCATGGATTTGAAAGTTATGATTCCCCTTTTATTTTCCAATCTCAATGTTTTTTTTATCTTTCTCCCTCCCTCTCTCCTTTTCAAATAACAAACACTGGATCGCTACCTTTTAATTGCATTAACAATACCCTTAGTCATCCCACATCGACGGATTACAAAATGTTGTTCAGACTAATTTATTGATCGAGTGTCGATGCTGATTGCATTTGCATTTATCTCACCTCAAGAACGCGGCACTTTCTTTGAAAACCTGACTCGCAATCAGATCCAGCTCGAGCTCTGACCTTGCGTGGTGTCCTACCGGCACGCCAGAAGATTATGCGCCGCGGTTGCATTATCTATTTCATCGCCTGACCACACCTGAATGATGACGATAATTGTTAAAATTGTATAGGAAAGAAAAAGAAAAAAAATTTTTGTTCACAGTCGCAATAAAGTACGAGCCACGACATTTTCTTTTCTTATTGTAATTTATTGCTAACAAATCTAACGATCGGTATGCAGGGCTACTGCTACTCGTTGACCCGCTTGTCGTGGAAAATGCAACCTCTGGACTGATAAAGCAATCATTGTTTATAACTCATATCATGGCGCGCCGATCTCATAAATATATTACCACTTTATGCTAATGAGATTTTCATTGCAATTCATCATTTAATGTTTTCGTTTGCACAAAAGGTTAATGACTTATTGACGCTGGTATTGTTTATTTACGTCTCTGTTTATTTATGACTCTGCGGTAGTTTTTACCGACAGGCTGTTTGCACTGAAGGTCTGTTGATTTTTGACGATTAAAAACACAAAACATCTTGTGAAATTTTAATTTGCCAATTGTCTGTCTAATTTGGTCTAATTGATTTCCAATAAAGAATACGTAATTTTTGATACGACCGTTAGATATTAAATTATTCATAAATTTTTACAGGCTTGATATGTTTTAATTTCACATAATTTCAATATTGTAGGTTATAGCTACTGCCGGGAGTAAATACCAACAAAATTATCATCCTAATTAAAATTATGCACGAGCATTTGCATTGGAAAACGTTGGGTCCAAAATTTATGACGAAAGTTACTATGAAATTATGTGAAATTTATCATTTCCTTTCACTGGAATTCAATCAAGTTGTTTATTGAATTCATAATAGAATCATTTTTGATCGCAAAATTAATTACCTTTGTTATTTCAATCATTCCGCAATTTGATCAATTAAATTCGTTAGTCCCTTGCCGAGTTCTTTTTCGTCGCCACCCTACGCCAACTCTGCTTATTACAAATATTATAAAATCAATTTATCTTTTGTCTTCCAAAACCTTTTGAAATAATTGTTCATGTTTATTAATGACGCTAAGTACGAGTTGCATTGTAAATATAATGACCTCTTCTATTTCTCTGTTTGCTCTGTTTGGTAGGCGGACGATCACAAGTGGGTGACCTTTCGGAATTTGTGGAGGTTCGGTTCACTCTCACAATGCAGCCAGGCACTTGGCAATGATGAAATGAGTGAGATTATGCAGTTGTGTGCCGCGCGAACACTTACACATCGGACTCTCGAGCGAACCGCGGCGTCACCTTCGCGGGATACATCCCGGCAGCTCCGAGGCGCGCTTTTCCCATAGATTTCGTAGCGTTATGAAATTTTGCGTGGGAATCGAAGTCCCGTCGATGCCACTCTACAATTATCCGGCTCAATATAATAACCGTAAATTGATCCCGAATTTTGAATTATTCAAATGCTTTTGTTCCAGGCTGATAATTACACGTTGACGTTTGTATCAATCGTTTTATAAATTCCATTTCAATCGACACTTAAGAAAGCAAATTGTTATTCGAAAATAAGCGGGTACGAGGTACGTTTTTCGCCTCTGTTGCATGCAAATTGGATTCAAATTAGCTAATTGTCGTTGATCAATCGCGAGTTATGACATGCACAAAATTAAGCAACCCAACAATCGGTCGTAACAATTTTCATCCTGCGTTGGGACATTTTGGAAACTCGAGAACAATGAAGGGGACACACAACGGTGAACTTCGGTGAAAAAAGAAAAGCATCCAAACTAGAGTATAAAAGTTTATTACGTTTTATATACACGTGATATAAATCTTAAGAAAAACTTGAGTATCAATGAAATCCAATACTAGGTATATACGGGCAGTACGTGTAAAATAATTTGAACATATAATCTCTTGAACTGGAGTTTCAACAATTTCGCAAACTCCATGCGCGTTAAAACTTTTTTTTTCGACGGCGTTGCAGAGGACTTACGATGTTGCTTCTTTTTACTCATCATTAATTACTTATTTTTATTTTAGTAGTGGCCGTGGTGACCGGTGCTGATGGCGGCTCCGTGTCCAGCGCCGTGGGTGGTGATTTTGCCAGATGGACCGGCGATCACGGCAGATCCAGCATTGGGACCAGAAACGGCGGCGCTACCGGCATGGGGACCGCTGACATAAGCTCCGTGACTGTGGGGTCCAGCGAGAACTGCACCATGAGCGTGAGGTCCGGCTACGGAAACACCATAGTGTCCTGGTGCGGCGAAAACAGCTCCGTGGGTGGCTGGGCCAGTGATCACAACTCCATGACCATGTCCGTGTCCACCATGTCCAGCATAACCAGCATATCCGGCATATCCGTGTCCGTATCCTAAAATAAATATATTTGGTCAGCGTTTCAAATTTTATAAGTTTTCTACCCTCATGGATGAGAATATAATTTGAAAGTATGAGTAAAATATATTTTGGTCAATAAAATATATTTTGTCGCAAAATATGGTTGATATTGATTATATATTCGTTTATAAATTTATAAAATATATAATATAAACCAATATATTTTTTTTGTATGAAGTTTATAAATAGTGTGATAATTAAAATAAAAATATATTTTGTCCGATAAAATACATTTGCAGCAAAATATGGGCAATATTGGTTATATATTTGTTTATAAATTTCAGTATATATAATTTTAAAATGTAACCAAAATATATTTTTTGTATATGAAGTTTAAAGTTTATAAATAGTGTGATAATTAGAATAGTAAAAAGTAAAATAATTATTCACTCAACCCATTTTTTTAATTGCTTCAATTTGAATTCAGTTTGAGAAATGATTTCTTTGGTCATAAAGAAAGAGTTATTACAACTGTCATAATTGACATTTAAGATGTTCGTTAACGAACATAAATAATGGTGTAACAAGGAATGAAAATTATGTGTGAAAATTTTTGAATTTAAATTTATAGATCAGATTTGATTTTTGTGAAGGTTTTGATTAAAAATGGGTTGTGAGTGAAAATAGGTAATTTTAAGCTAACTCGTTTGAATGACAAAAAATATATTTGGAACAAAGAGAGTAACGAATCGAGAAAACAGATGTGATAGCAGGCAATTTAGAAACATTATTAACCCTGGTCCCAAATTGCCACGAATCACCGTAAGTGGGCCACATTATTCTTCGTGTAATAACTACTGAGGCTGCGACCCTCCATGATTTACGAAAAATCCTTTCTCAGGTCGTTGTTGCAATTATTCGATGATAAATCAAAATGAGGATAAAAAGAGTGCTTAAATATAAAATTGTAATTAAACGCGTCGAGCAATCGCATTTCTTTTTTCATTTCACTTTGTTGCCCAATCGTGTGGGAATTTTCATAAAATCCGCGTTTGAGGAATAAACTTTACACTGTAGAAACCTTGAACTATTTAGTCTATTACATCTGACATTTAAGTGCAGACTCTTCCTATAAGCATATATATTTTAACATTCGTGATGATTAAAACGATACATTACATTGACGAGTGCAATTTTCATTAGGTGCAAATTAATTTCAAGGAGCTCGTGCAATTAAACGACATGTTCGGGTGAAAATTTGCCAGGGCGTCAACTCGGTACCGACGAATATCGATTATTAAATGTCATTGAAAATTTATCTGCTAAATATTACGGGTAGTACCTGCGATGTTTATTTCATCCCACTTTCCATCAACTTATCTATGGGGCCTCTGTGTTATTACGGGAAAGGTTATACATATCTAAGCGTTATATGTCAAATAAAATGGGATTTCCAACAGTACATCTACACAGGGAGAAGAAATGTTAGAAGAAGAAAAAAAAGAAGTTGCAGTTATCGTAAATATTCACAAACTTTTCGCAATTTTCACTTTGTAACGATAAAATGTATTATTTCGATAAAAAAATGCCAGTCCATTTTTCAATCAAAACATGAAAAGATTGATGGTGCATTAATTTTGACTCGATCCACCTTTCACTTAGTATCTCATCAGTTCCTCGCACCTTACGCGAAAACTTGGAATCATTATACAAATGAGCAATCAATATTCTATAATTATTTGTATACTTTTTAGAAAGTCCTCGTTACACGTGGAATCAACTCGCGCAGAAAAAAATCACGTAATAAGCATATTGCATGTTTTATTTATTCAATACCTTCGTGCGGACGATAAGGATTCAGTTTAGCAGAAAAGATTATTATTAAACGGCATATTAACTCTATGATTATGAATGCGTTTGGTTAAATGGCGTATCCGTTGCTTGTCATGCTCGAAGCCATTGGAAATTGGCAAATCATTTCTTTGCTCTTTTCTTTCTCGCCAACCTTTGTTTCCATTTTTCTCTCACATTATAAACTGAATTGAAAATTAATCGAATATTTACCGCCGTAGGCACCACCGAGGTACGCGCCGTTGTAACCACCACCGTAGTATCCACCATCGTATCCTTCAACATGAGCAGGACCAGCAACAGAGGCAGTTACGGTAGCAGGACCAGCAACAGCTCCAGAAACATGGGTTGGACCAGCAACGGAACCAGCGAGATGAGACGGGCCAATGACTGGGCCAGCCAAACTAGAGGCGCCCAAATGTGGACCGGCGATGGATGATGGTCCCAAAATGGGTCCCCCGATGGCTACTCCGTGCACGCCGTAACCATGGCCGGCGTAACCGTGACCGCCGTAAATTCCAGCACCTCCATAACCGTAACCGCCGTACCCACCGTACCCACCGGGTGCGGCGCTAACGGCGGCTACCAAAAGTGCTACTGTGATCTGTAAGTAACATTTTGTTATCAATAATGTTATCAATCAGATACAAACAAAAAGAATGGTAATGGCAGATTGCAGATTTTGTTAAATGAAATTTATAATACAGTTTGTATTTTAGAATAGTACTTTATATTTTCAGAAAATAGCGAGTGAAGGATGTTGAAAAATGAATTATTTGAATTGGAGTTATGTTATGGTGAATTAGAAATTAGTAAAGAAATTTTTGTGATGTGAATGGAGTGATTTGAAGATGTGTTGTGAAGTTTTTTTCATGGTTTTGTATGTTCTTTTTTTTTTTCATTTTAAAAATGGGAAAAATGTTGAGATCTTGTTGAGCTCTTATCGATGCAGTCAGGTTGTTTTAAGCGGTTTAATGATGTGTAGATTTCAATTCAACGTATGAATCAGGCATTTTCAAGCAAATCCTTCATTCATGCATGTTTTAATTTTGATTCGATGAAAAGAAATTCATTGCGAATATGTTTGACAGCACACGTTTTGAATTCAGATGAGTAAGGATTAAAACATTCTCGTATAAAGACCAGGAAAAAATTAAATCAATTTTACATTGTGCTCATAATTCTGAGTGAACAAATTTATTAACCAGATATTTTGAATTTTGGTGCAAAATTGGTATCTTTCGGGAGAAATTTTGTAGTCTGAATAATCACTCAAGATTTTGAACATTTCAATTCAAAGTCGTCGCACTTTTGATATTTACAAAAATGAATATTTCAAAAAAAAGAAATTTGAACAATTATCAACTTGTATATTCGAGCCCATCCCGTCAATCAACGTCGACACATTATCTCGTTCATGTCGGCGCATTTCAAACTACCAACTATTCACTACCAAGGGTGGTTTAGTACAGTTAACATCGTTCAACACTTAATTTTGCAGAATTGTGACACCGCAAGCGAAGATTTGCGGGTCGCCAACCCTCGTCACACTCTCGTCACTACAGTTTTACTTGTTTTTTTCAGAAACGCAAATGCCGATAAGAAAAGCACGCTGGTGCACTTCCTTCTCTCGCCCGGTACTTACGAAGGTCTTCATACTGCTGGCTGACAATCGCCGAGTGTGCCTTCCAACGTGACTAGAAGACCTTTTATAGTAAGTTTGCTAGATCGCGACCGCGCCCCCGCTGATCCCTTCAAATCATATCCGCTGATGGGAGGCTCAACCCATTGTGCAAGAAGGTCACAATCGACACACCCAATCGCGGGGCACAAGTCTTAGGTTTACGTGGCCTTCGCGAATTACGTGAACTAGGTCCTGTAGGCTGCGTGGTGCGTTGGTATCTTCGGCCACAAAAGCTGGACTTACTACTGAGAGGAACGTGATTGCTACTGCAGACTCCAAGTTCATATAAGGTTCGCAACTTTACTCATATACTTTATAACAACACGTTTCAATAATTTAAATAAAATAATATAAATATATTTTTTTATTTGCAAAATTGATAATTGTTTTATCGTGTAGAATTTTTTTCAGTTTTGAATCAACAGTTCAATTACTAAGAATTCGAATATCAATGAAACCAAAAGCTGGAGAGAAGAATAGATTTTCAAATTCTGCAAATATTTGGCAAAAATATGTATAGTGAAGAGCGGGTATTACAAATAAAAAAAAAGTTGAATCCTTTTTCATGGCAGAAAAATCGTGCAAACATTTGAAAAGATGCAAAAATCGTGCAAAAAAGATGAACCGCTGCAACAATGGTTGATGATATTTTCTCACTCAAAATTTGATGCTCTTGTTCTGGTCGACCTTTCTGATTAGTATTATTCAATTGTCCGGAAGATAACAAAGATTATATTTAGCAAGTTGGTTTTCTATTGCATCATATCAGAAAGTTTAAGATTAATCGAAGCAATCAAAAAGTTCAAACAGAATAATAATATCACAACAGTTTAAAAATTTTATGGAGAATAATCGCTGGATGAAGGAATTCAAATGTAGCTGAACGAAATGAAAAAAAAAAAAAAAAAGATCAAAGCGGCGTTTTCGCAATTGCGGAAAACCGATCGAAAAATTGGCAGCATAATTATTGTCAAGACTGGATATAAACAATGCATGTTAATATCGTAAATCAATTAAAGGTATTGAACTTTCTAGATGGACTTTCTTTTTTTTTTCGTCTCCAAATTATAAGTGGGTGATTAATAATATTTATTCGCTCTGAATTCATCAATCATTCAGGCAATCCCGTTGAATTATGACCGCTGAATCAAATGTTATCAAACGCTCGGTCACTTGTTTATTCTTATGAAATCAAAGGATTTAAACTCATCAATCAAGGAATTAATGATTCCCATTCAATTCAAACGTAATATTATTTTTCACAAAAAAAGCTCTCGTGATAATTCAATTAGGGATTAACATTTAATTAAGTCCAATGCAATTGTGTATCTGTTACAGAAACGGAGACTATGGATAAATCATTATTATGATTTCATAATTAAATCTCAATTACAACAATTAGTTTTTTTGTAATTAATAATTTGTACTTTGATTGATTGATGGCGTCCATACTGACGGACGATCATAATTATTGTGGTAACTGATTGATTGAACATGAAATTTTCCCTGCCAAAAATCTATGCGGAGGCAGAAAATTGAATGATAAAATGTTGTAGCGGATACGGCATGAAAAACGTATTGATTCGGAAACATATCGCATGTTTTCGAACAGGTTGTTAGAATAGTTTTTTTTTTCGTATGTCTGCAAATATGATATTGGTAATTTCGTACTGCCGTGATATACAAAATAGAAATGGGCCGGCCGATTGTATCTGCCGAGGAATCTCATAATGCATGGGCGAAACTATTTATCTACGCGAGTTAATCATAATTGTTGATTTTGTAAAAGTATCGCGTCGGTCACTGTTTTGCATGCTGAAATTATAATATTTGAAGCTGATTGTTTTGCAACCGTATGGTAAAGTTTGTGGAATTTCTTCTCGGTGCGGTTGGTTGCGATCGAAGCAGTCGGATCGACGAATCACCCGGCTAAGATCAGCTGAATCAGAGATCACTGCAATGAAAATTGTTTTTGTTCTTGAATCGCACGTTCGTATGAGCAATCAGCGTGACTTTCGTTTCGGAATCGCCCTTTCTGTGAAAGAATGAATGCATATCGTAAAAAAGTAACGGTCACTTGCGCCACCGCGCATTCCTCTGTAATTTTTGTCGATCAATAAAAACCTTTGCATCATAATTAGGTGAGCCGCGGCATCGCTCATGAATAACAGTTTTGAGTGTTGAAAATGCACGGTAATTTTAAGTGTGAACTGATTGATACGGAGCAAAAACACATTATTGGATCATTTCTAATAGCAAAAAGCTGGAGCAAAAAGCGCGCGCCAATCTTACCACTTCTTTTTGCATTGTTATTCAAGTTTATTCAATATTTCAGATTTGCACGCTCTCATTCATTCAGTGATCGATATTGTTATACGTTTTGCGAACGAATTAAGATGTAAGCAACATTTCGATCATTTTAGCAATAGTGCGTTTTTTTCGTTAAAGTGTGTTGATATTTGTGCGTTACGATGGTTTTATGTAACATCGGATTATGCAAATGATTTTCGTACCGGGGAATATAACTGCGCATTCATTCATTTTGGACAAATTGGAAAAATTAAAAGGCAGAACTCATGTGAAAAAAGTGGCATTAAAGAGACGTAACTTTGACTTATCGACTTTTTACGACTTGTATGGCACTTATCAAGGAATCGTACGAACCTTTTTTTTTCTCATCTTTTTTTTACGAGCAAAAACTATTGCATATGTTTCGCGCGATTTTTTTGCACGCGCTTTTTTATAGATCGATCGGTCGGTATTTGAAAACGCAACGAAATGATGAAATTAACGAAAAGTATGCTATGAATCATATGCTTAATAAGTCATCGTAAAACATTTTTACTTATTTTTCAAAAACGGAGTAAAGAGTAAAGTGATTAATTTTTGCACTCGAACTTGTTCCAGAACAGTAGACAACATTTATGGCTGTGGGTAATTTTAAGACGCCTATTTTCTCTAATGTTGCGGCCGAACCCTATGTTTTTCAAATGATAGTGCGACAATGAACTAAATTTAAAATTTAACCGGTTGTCATTAGCGTTGGAACGCGTCGTAAAGTCGGCGTAATTCTTGGCGTTAAACAATAACGATAACCGGATAATGGCTCGCTCGGAAGACATCAAAAGTTGGGCTCGCTGATAAGTCGAATCAATAAATGCGACAGCATTCAAATGCGGGCACAAAATTTTTCATTCTTTTTTTTTTTTTGGAAAAATTACTCGTCTTCATGATCGTTGACCCATTAGTTCATTTTATAAAATGTGTCAGTTTTTGAAACGCTGCTATTGAGACTTTAATGAGTGACCTATAAACATTTTTTGCCATAAATTTATTAATAAGATCAAAGATAAACTGTAATTACGTGTTTCTATTAGCTCGATTTATTGTTCAGCGAAGGTTATAGGTAAAGATAAAAATCTGCTTAAAATTGTGAAAACAATGTTTCGAGATTTTAATTATGGTAAAATATGTTTCAATGGAGTTTCATAAAAAGTACGTTTGAAACTGAGTTATTGAAAAATGTTAATTTGATTCTCAATTTCTTTACAAATATGTTCTATGAAATTATCGAGTATGACGGTTATAACTTTATACTGTGAAAAAAGAAAGAAGTTTGCAATTTCGACAAAAATATCAATAGCGGGGTTCTAACTTTTCTCAATCATTTTGAAAGTGCTTTTTCATTCATCGTTGAAAATTATTCATCTCAAAACTTTTTGGATACCAATATTTAATAAACCATTACAAGCCGCCCTAACGAACGGAGTCAAACTCTGTCGTTTAATTTCAACTCAAAGTTCAAATGTCAAACAATCGTAATGCCATTCACAAGTTGTAGTAATACTTAATCACAGTTCAAGTGGCCGTTCATTATTTTGCCTTTGCCTGGGTAATTGTCTCGTGATATAAAAAAAATTGTTCACACCGCAATTCGTATCACATAATCAGTTGATAAATACACCCGATGAGTAATTCTTTGATTCAGATTTTCGCACCGTTTGGAACAACAGCCATTTCGTCACGTGTAATTTTTCCAACAATCATAAGATCAGGCACGGGTCAAATTAAAAAATAACTAAACAAAAACTGAATAAAAAACAAACAAAAACGGGACATGAGAAACATGCGATTTTGTTGTCATACGACTTTTTCTAGATAGCGGGTGAACTAAGCACGCTGGTCGAAAAAATGGATGAAATTTCGATCGGGTACAAGCGAATTCAGCGTAGCATTTTTGTCGGTCATTGCTGCGACATTTATTGTAGGTGTTGAAACAGTGACCAAGTCGATTGGTATTTGAATGTAAAATGGTCGCGGTGGATTACAAAACTTCATTGTTTAACAAATTTTCGCGCGGATGATTATATCCGAGATCTTGAGAGCGTCATCCATGGAAAGTTGATAGAAAAGAAGAGTGATGGCCTATTTCACTTCGACGTACGAACAAAAATATAAATTTCAAAGGCGCACAAAGTTCTTCAAAGGGCAACCGCGGCGATCGAAAAGTAGTTCATATTACGTGTTGTACGTATTTTCACACGGTTTGCTACCGCGAAGACACCTTCGCATTTAAAGTAGAAACGCGCGTATCGTGCCTGACTAAAGGATGAGCCTTCGTCTTCAAGTCGCGAACTCGACCTTTAAAGTGGTTACGAAAGTCGCGGTGCAGTGTATTGGATGCGGCGAAACCTACAGCTAACAATGCTGGCACTGAAATTGCGCTGCGAGTCAAGTATAAATTAGAGTTAGACAACTTCATTTGCGGAGCATCAAGTGCGTTATGCAATTCATTAACGCCAAAATTTGAACGGAAAAGTGTTTATTTGCCATTTATTGCGTTGACAGTCAATATTAGAGTATAATTTTCTTAATTAATTATTCGCGTTTTGGTTCAAATGAATTAAGCAATTAGTTTAATTTATTGCTCCGTGTGATCTCACGTTTGGGGCGGAATTAAATGGCTTTTTAATAATTTTGTAGTTTGTTTTGCCGTTCGTGTGTCCAAATATTTTTTTTTTCGTTCCAACAAACAACATAATTATTACAATTAATTATACCTCCACGTTCAATTTCGTAATCAGTTTCACCATTTTGTTCCAAAATTGGGTTCGCTTTGGAATTTAGGTTGCGTGATTTTTGTACGACACTTATTCCGGTGACTACAAAAGAGTACCCGTGTGCAATTGCCAGCGCTTGTACAGACAAATAGATCGCGAAAATTTTGTACGTGTGGTTTGCCAGTGAACCACGACAAAGAAATGTTGGGATCAAGTGTAATCGAACGTGATCGTGGCTAATGGTGAGACTGACATTTAGGTATAATCATTGTCTGGCGCGCGGCGGACGCAACATCAATTCCTAGATTTATGGAAGCAATTCAAAGTTGCACATATTTTTGCCGCTCCACCTTTTCGTGTTTTTTTTTCCTATATCTCTACTCTTTTTTGTTTTAAATTCCTATATGGCAATAGAATCAATAGTTTGTATACGTAACGTATGCATCTTGATATGATTTATTAAAATGAATCGCATTCTCATGGACAGGTGGAAAAAAATTCGGACAAATTGAGTGGCATTTCGGATTAAGTACGTGACACTTCGAAATTGAAATGTTGCGGTTCCAACCTCGCAGCAAGACACGTAGATATAAATTGTAACAAGAAAAATAATAAATTATCTAGTACACAAGAGTGAGTTCTTCTATCGAATAGGATTAGCCGGATGAAAAACAAATTGCAATTATAAGGGGGTGCATTATTTTTATCCATCTGTTTGATTGGATGATTACTATCCGAGGCAATACAATGCATAATTCATCTGGTCGAGTATCTGGAGTGGTTGTATCCCAGAAATTAGGAAGACACTTTCTGTGTAGAACACCATTCCGGATCGATGATCCACTTCCTTTGAACGGCCTGTCTTGATGTCTGAGTTAACTGATATCAATTCATACACATAACGCAATTATATCGTTTAATGTAATTCTCAAATTGCTGTCCTTTGCTTTTATTCAAATTCATCTCAATGCCCAGTGAATAACCTGGGAAAAAAAGAAAGAAAACAATTATGTTAAGTGAAAATGAAAAGCGAGATCTAATGTCAAGAGTTTGCAACGAGATTTTTGTTTGTTCTGAAAAGATGTTTGAATGATTAATCATTGTAAACAAATACTTTAATTTGCGAACGATCAAACTCATTAACACCATTACTTGAGCTTGTTGCTCGTTTAGTTGAATTGGTATAGGAATGCATACATGGCCTATTAGTATTATAACCTTGGCCGCAAAGTCTGTGAGATGCACGATTCTGCGAATACACCAATCTTGTACTGACGCATGCACGTAGTGTGAGCATGGCTGTCGAGTGAAAGGGCCTTTCCTATTGATACCCAGCTATCGAGGCACATCATTGAATGTTTACCTGTTTGCATCCGTTGCTCGAGCACTGGCTTCGTCATCAGGTCATCACTCAAAAATGATTTGATGCTGATAGGTAACAGCTATACCCATACAACCATTTCACCTATACAATAACAAATTCAACGTATGATATTGCGAAGTATTTAATTTACGGCGCAGGCCGTGAAGCCAAACTGTAAATTTACACTGGGAATAGAAAAATCTATCTAAATCCATCAAAGTGAAATTCAATTTAGTCGCACTCACAGTTCATTCGATGCAACAAATAAAAAATCACTCTGACGATTCGCTTGTTGTAAATACTGTCAATTAAATTTTAAAACCATCGGTTAAACTTTTGTTTCGTTTTTTTTATTGTGTCAAAAATGGCAATAGGTCATAAGAAATATGTCATCGGTATTATATCTGTATATATATGTATAGCTCCAGGTATAATAATCGGGTTGTGTGTTTTGTTCATATTTTTGAATTATAGCGGATCGAATGGTAAAACTTTTGTTTTTGGTATTGAATATCAAACAAAATATTCTAACTCATGGAATGAAAATATTTAATATCAAAATGGAAATCGTTAATATCTGATTTGCTGCTGTTTAAAAATATAAAAAACACATATTATTGGATGCAACAGATATGCAGAAAAATGAAAATGTAAATTGAGTTTTACTTTGCTAAATTAAATTTTGAGATTGTTTAAAATAATTAATATGATTCTTTTGAACAATAATTTGAAAATTTACTTTGGCGAAGTTGAATATGATATCATATAATTTTAATCATATGATGTTATTTTAAATGAAGTATCAATAAATTATAAATAAGAAAATATATTTTGAATATAATATTTTATTTATACGTCTGTAACTTTATACGTACGAAACAATGTAACGTATACATTTTACCGGAAACTAATTTAGTTAATTAATATCACAGGTTCATTATAATTACTTGATTAAATTGTAACAGCAGTACAAATAATGAAAAAAAAAAGATTATAAAAATCTGAACACATTGAGTAATTTAATCATATTATATCACATGTAAGAAATAAAATTCTAAAATTCTTTAAGTGCTAAGGCGACAAATGTATATTCAAAACAAAATTATCCAAAATGACTATCGAAGAATATTCATCCAAAATATTACGGTGACATTCAAAATAATATGATAAAATTTGAGATAACATAAATAAATTAATTTAACAGGTACTAAACATATCACTTGATCCAACTTTAAATGCGTTTGACTTGAAACAACATTTTTTTAAATGGTCGATTTGATTTAACAAAAACTACCTATCAAATCGATTTCACTTGTTGTAAATATAGAAACAAAAAATGTCGCCGATAAACTATGAAAAATTGGAAAGATCTTTTATTGTTATTTTATATATATTTTTTTAATGAGAATATAAATTTTCGTTTTTTTCAAAACACTTCAATCATAGAAAAATTTACTTTTTCATGGTTTTTACAGTATATCGGCGATATTATATTGTAGAGTAAAAAAACCTTCTTTGGTATTAGTTTTTGAATGAATATTGACGGTTCTATAACTCCCTCCATATGATCGTTCAAAAGGTATTCAGATCAGCCACTGGGTTAGTGGGCGAATTTTTTAATTACAATTTTTTTAACTTTTGAAGATACGTTTTTGCCTCGCTATTTGTGGGCGTCAATTTAATTTGCATTGTATTAACACAAAAAATTGTTCCCAGATTTTGAATTTTTTAATAGCAATTCAGCATATTGATTTTCTTGATTGAAAATATGATTTCAAATTTCTTTGTATGATAATTTCTTCAATTAAGTAGCAGTCAACATTGATAAAATGAAATTTATGTTGACGAATGACATTTTTTTTGAAAACGAAAAATCATATTCGTTGAATAATTTCCTTGATATAATTATGAACAATTGGATTTCATATTTTCAGTAGCACCAGTAGAGATATCAACACTATTTTATCGTCAAAAATGATTCTGTGACAAATCGCAACAATTATATATACAATCCATTAATGCAATTTACCACAAAATTTGAAATAAAAATAATAATTCGAATCTACAACGTTGTATCCAGTCGAAATACATTATAATTATTTATGCCAATCTTAGTATCAACATAATACTAATTAAATTCTGCATTGTAATATAAATAAACAATAATTATAATAATTGATTCAATAACAACGACGAAACAGAAACAATTCATTTTTTTTCAGTTCAAAAATGCATCTTTCGAATAACAATTTTTGCACTTCGAGATACAAATTACCAGGTTGTATTACGTGAAAGTGAATAAAAATTAGTTCCCTATTATGATAAATCAATCGTAACATTCATGACATTTAAGAGTTCACAGACTAAATTTACATTCAAAGGTTCTCAACAGCTTCAACTTTTTTTCACCCGGACTTTTAGCTGTATCACAATTTCATGCACACGCATTTAACGTGAGAACGAATGAGCTTATTACAACGCAGAAATACAATTTTTTTCAAACGGTTCCTTAATAACAAGTAACAGTTGTTAAGCTGATACTTTGTCATGACGAAAATTACCATACGAACACGAAATTATATTTTTTTCGAGCTGGTCGTTGTTTCGAGATAATTTCACGTAGGAGGATCAGTAGTCAAACTAACTGCACGCCGAGACACTCACTCCCGTTGATTGCGTCAGTTCTGAAAAAAAGGNTGCACAATTAAAAATGATTATAAGATTCAGTGTACCAACTTGAGACAAAAAATAACGTTTTTAAAATAGAACAAAAAACTGAATATTCAGCGATTTTAACAAAACATTTGTGAAACAAACATGTGTTTGCTTACGATTGTTGAAGTTGGACTTACGCGCAATTTGCAAAGTTCAATAATTTATCTCATTTGCATTTATACGGCTTCTCGGGTTGTCAGGACATGGTGAACGATGTACTGTAGTAGCCCAGCTAGTGTACCAAAAACAATATTGCCTCATGTTTCAGCGCTGTAATTAATGCAGACTTAATTAGTTGAATCTCATCAGATCGTATCCGTTGCGTTAAAAAATATTAATCTATCAAATAAAAGCGAATAGCAAATTTCGAGCGTTACAATTACGAGCGCAGTTTACCTTTATGGAAACCCCAAAATGAGATGCCAAAAAATGTAAACTGATCATTCAAGTTGAAATATTAATACAAAATTGCTGAGTTGATTTGAAAAACAATTTTATTTAGCATAGCAAGATAAAAGAAAGCGCAATTTTGAGGTCAGATTAAAAGCATGAGACGTGCCATCAAAACTGTACTTTGCATCAGACCACTGAAATTGAGTAAGTTATCTTAAGTTTTACTTAAGCATACCGGTAGAAGCAAAGCATCGATTTGATTGATGTTTTTAATCTGACTAAAACAATGCTAGAGTGCCTCGGTTCTGACATAACAATAGACCAGAGAGCAATTAGTTGATAAATAAATGTCTGCCAATAGAGGAGAGTAGAAATTACCTGTTAAATGTTGTACGATGTCGATGCTCCAATTTGTTCTAAAGTAAGATGATAATGTTATATATAACGGTTAGATTTCGTTGTGAAATGAGACATTCGAACTATTCAAAATGAGAGAAAACTTGAATGAATGAATGAAAAAAAAGTGCGTCAATAAATCTAAGACCAGACTGCTGATAAATTCAAACTTTTTGTAACACTTTAACACGATTACCTGAATGATAATAGTAAACGACATTACCGCTTTTAAATTGAAATTAAGATTTATACCGATTGGTAAATTGAACCAGTTAATAATGCTTTTTATAATGTAAATTGATAAAAGGAAGCGAGATCAGACGAATAAATTGGTTCGTAGTTAAAGCCAACGTGAAAGTGGACGTTAAATTTTATTGGAATAATTTAAAGGTCTTAATTTCCAGTGTCCTAATGAAAACGTTTAAAGAAGAGAATCATTTTGCCAATTTTCAAGTATTCTTCATGACTAATGCAAGGTTGTTTGGAGAAAAATTTATGGATTCATTTTATCTTCATACCCCGTTATAATATACTGCTTTGAATTAACTTTTTTAAATCTCTTTTTAGAAGGTTTTAATTAAAATTTTTTAAACACTCTTTGTTATTCTTGAAAACAATTTTATGACCTAACCATGGTTAAAAAAATATTTAAATGCATTGAAAAATTGACGAATGAATCCGAGAGTGATCAAGTTATGAAAGCATAAGTGTGAATGAAAAGTGATAGAGTGTATTTTAAATGATACTTTGAATTAACTTGTTCTAATTAATCTCTTTTAGATAATTTCATTCAAACATTTTTTTAAGTTCATTTTTTTATTCTTGAAAATGATTTTATGTTTCAATCATGATTAAGGAAATATTAAAATGCATTGAAAAATTGATGAATGAATAAGAGAAAGATGATGTTATGAAAGCAGGAGTGTGAATGAAAAGTAATAGTTGCATTTGAAATGCTCCTTTTATATTACAAGTTTGTTGGATGTTTTAGTTGGTTTGAATTGAAATGTTCAAAGTCTTTCTCTTATTCTAGAAAATGATGTTATGATTTGATTTTGATTAATGAAATTTTGATGAATTCAAAAATTGTCGATTAAATTATATAATGATATCATGAGGGGAGTATTCGTGTGAATGAAAAGTGAAAAGAGACTGTATTTTAAATACTGATGCTTTATTTTATATAAAGTATTGTATAAATGTATAAACGCTATAAATACGTGGTATCTATCTATGGTGGTGGGGTGCTAGTCGTGATCGCAAAGAAAGGGTATGACGAGGGCGGGCAGGGTCGGGGGCCGGCAACGGCGCGCCATCTATGTACATTAATTCACTCACGGGAACGGCTGACCTACCATAATCTACCGGTTTCCTTCACTAACATAACATGTAAACATGTTTGTGTGTATAATATATATGTATATATATGTATGTTCGTTGGTACACACGTGTGGTAATTTGTGATGGTGTAATATTATGTTGAGTTGGATACACAACATATACATATATATATACATATATATGTATAATAGACAACATAATATGCGCATGAGTATGTAATAATTATGTATGCATAGGTGCGGCAGTGAGTATAACAACTGTGAGAATCTACGATGCGAGCATCGTGGATTGCATCACGAAGAATAGTAGGAAGAAAATAAAAAATAAAGTTCTAATAAGTATTGTGCGTGTGTACGTGTGAGCAGCATTCTACGAAGGATGGTAGCCGTAAGAGAGGTGCAACGAGTGAGGACGCAACGACAGGTGTTCAGAAAACAGAACAAGCCCAGTTGGTCCGCTCGTTGAAGCTACGCTGAAGTCTGTCCACTAACTGGGTTCATGGTACCGAAGAACTACCGAGGTCGCCGATTGTCTCGAGGCCGACGAATCCTGACAGCCAGACCAGGCGCACGCCTTACAGTTTGCCGGATGAAGGTGAATTGACTAAATGTTCCAAGATTGCAACTAGCGATGTAATCCTGGATGCTAGTAAACTGCAATCGGTGAGCACCAAGTTTTGTTTCCGGTGTCAAGAGTAAGTCAAGCCCGTGACCTTCGTGCGAGTCCCAGTGGTCGGGCCATCCAAGAGTGACTGCCCATTAAACGATCGGACAGTCATATTGACTATTAACTTGGACGTCCGACGCCAGTTTGATTGATTGACTGATTGTCCCTCGGTTAGAGCCATAAGCCAAGGTTGGACATGGCTTCTGAGTGAAGACGTTGAGCGTATTGAGGATCGTTAACCGGTTAGATTGTGGTAAGTTGTTCGCCGTCGCCGAGCCGAGATCGCTGGGGTCTTAGATCGTCTACCACTTGCCAATACCTCCTGGGATGATTGCTCCGTGGGAGCCAAGTCCGGCGTGGATGGCGCCAGATGGGCCGTTGATCACAGCAACACCGGCATCATGTCCGCCAATTCCTCCAGCGATTCCTGGGCCTCCTCCAATGACAGCGATGGCGCCTGGGCCTCCAAGACCAAGACCTGCGATTACAAATTGTCAATTGTTAACAACCAACTCATCCCCATTTGTCTTTCAGGTTCTCATCGTTGCCGAGTACTCACCACCACCAAGACCTCCTGGAGCAGCAGCGGCGGCGGAGCCAGAGCTACCGTCATCACCGTTGATTCCACCGGATCCGGCGTAGAAGGCAACACCTCCGTAGCTTGGTCCGACGAGGTTAGCGGTGGCCTGGGATGGTCCTACGAGGGTAGCGGTTCCCTGGGATGGTCCAACAAGGGTGGATGGTCCGGCAGCTGGTCCTACAAGGGAAGCTGGGCCAGTTCGTGGTCCTCCAATGGATTTAGCTCCTTCTTGTGGTCCAACCAAGTCAGATGGTCCGGTCTGTGGTCCTACGTTGGCCTTTGGTCCTTCAGCTGGTCCAATGTCTGACCTTCCTCCAAGAACTCCTGTGGAAACAAGTTGGCCCGTGAGTGGACGCCCAACCCTTCGCAGGATCCTTCAACCCGCGCGATACAAACCTCCAGAAACAATCTGTTGGACTCCAGCGGCTCCGGCAGCGTGGGCAGCACCAGCGGCGTAGCTGGCACCAAGACCACCGGATCCCAAGCTAGAGGCTCCTCCTTGGAGGGAGCTGGCAGTTCCAGCACCAGCAGCCAATCCTCCGCTAAGTCCTGCTCCGCCGTGTCCAGCGAATCCGTATCCACCACCATGTCCACCGTGTCCACCGTATCCTCCAAGACCGATGTTGCCGGCACGGGCCGTCGCCACTGCCAAGCAGGCGAATACGATCTGGCGAAAAGAAAATGAAAAAAAAAGATGCATTAATCGTGCCAATTAGTTTACATCACGGAGAGTTCAATTGAGGAAGCCGAGACCGATCGTTAAGTGTCGGAATATCCTATCACTTCACGGAAACATACAACGTTAGACGCCGCGATCTCTAAGTACATTAATGACCCAGAACGATTACATTATCAGGCATAACCGCGGCTTTCACTTTCGATGGGCGTAATGTAAACGATGCGAATTGTAGGTTCACCAAACAATCGGCCGTCTTCCCGGCATGAATTATTGTCAGTTGCGAAAGTTATCCGTTGCGATAGGACCGGACGGCCGAAGAAAGTCGTTAAAATATTGTTCAGGCGGAGTTAACAGCGCGACGATCCAAAGAACCGAAGTGACATGAAGAATTGTTATATCATAAAACGGTAGTAAGCGTGCATGGCCTGCGGAGAAAATTTATACGCCGCGGTGAAGTTTCGTAATTGGAGTGATAGTGCTCCGATTGCATTTTCGCATAGCTAACAGTCGACTCGCGGCTGCTACCACGCCTATTCAAACCATATTAGGCGAAAAATGCTTGGACTCGCAACTAATGAAGCTTTGGGCTCGGCGATCGGTTGCGTTAGATTACGTCGTCGGGACAAAAAATACTCGATCTGCGATTTCATGCAATACTCTCGCGTAATCCAGGGACTGCACGAGATTCATAATTAATCAGGGGCCCTCGTTACCGTGCTGATGGAACGTCAAAGAGCGCGTGTTCCACTTTCTATCGCGATCAATTAGATGTTCAATAAAAATTACCAAAGAATTATATCGAGGATAAAATTGAGAGCGAGAACAAAAAAAAATTGGATAGACGAATTTTTGTATTCCCGAGCAATGGAAACTCAATTAAAATCAATACACCGGAGATAGCCAGGCGATTGGGCGAATGCTGCGCAGAAAGTGTAATACGATTCATAGAAAAATCCGACTTGGCATTTTAGAAAGGGAGTTCTTGTCATCAGCAGTGAATTAGATTGACTTTAACCGGGACGCGGATATATGTATGCAACAAACCGCGCGTTTCCGGGTTATTATCATTTTACAGGAAGACGCGAACCGACGCGGTTGATTTATGTCGTACTAACTGAGTTGGTACGATCATAAACTTTGATCTTCACACTTAGTTGAAAAAAAGATGGGGTCGTGGTCACCGGGAGAATGACAAGTGAATGAAGATGCTACGCGGAGCAAATACTGGTCAATGCACTGTTTTACTATAACTGTTACTATCACCGTATAAGGTATAACCGGTTTCGCCAGATGGATTCACCTGCGAGTGAATCTTCGTTTGTTTATGAATGAATGCCGAGGATGATAGCGAAAGTCATTCCCGACATTGAAACTATACAATGACAATACAATTCTCTCACGTTCAAATGTAGAATCACAATCGTTTTATTTTTATATCAATTATCAGTTGAATTTAATACATTTAAAATTCACAATATAATATGCAACAACAACAAAGATTATTAACAAACTTTACAATGATAAAATATTTTAAATAAAGTTCAATTGCAGCAACAAATTACGTTTCAATAAATAAACAAATTGGAATCGATATTGAAGCGAGCAAATGTTTAAACAATTAGTTAGAAACAATTCAAAATTCAAAATTCAGAGAGCAAAATTTTGGAAAACAGCAGTGTTAGAGAAAAAAATTTTGTAGGAAAAAAATTTTTTTTTTTGAAATTTGAAAAACCATTATTTGAGAGAAAAGTATTATGGAAATTTGGTTTGATTAGAGGCGAGCAAGAGCGCCGGAGAGGCCTCACCCCATAACCCAATATCACCCCATGAATACTCACAAAGGCCTTCATGGTTGGTATGTGTGTGGTGGGTTGGTAGTCCGGTGAATGACTGACTTGGACCAGGCTGGCGGGCCTTATATACGCCTAACTCTACTCTGACTACGCTCCACAATCACCATCCTTTCGAAAGCCATGCACCGTAGCAACCTCCTCTGCCTTCGGTCCCCTCTTCCATAAGCTGTCGACGTTGTACTCCACCTCCCCCCGCAAGTCCAGAAAAACCATAATCCTCTTTACTCGTATTGGGTCGAGCTGCAGCACTCTCCCCCCGCACCCACCCCCTTTTGCGTCTCTCTAATCGCCCACTTGCAACTTGCCCTGTAATAACGCAGTGGTCTATGTCGATGCAGACTCCAAGTGCACCGATCACCAGGTTACCTGGTTAGTTTACAGGTATACGCTAAATGAATTCCGCGTTCGCCCGATCATCATCAGGAGATCACGCAGTTGAAATGGCACGAATTCCTGACAGATTTGGCCAGTTTCAAGATTCTTCTTTCGATCGGGTTATACAATGGCTGATGCAACGAGCAACGTTTTGTCAAGTTAACTGCCACTAAATGGGCATTTCGTGAAACTTGAGCGTTGCTTAAAGATCGCTAATGAGAGGTCATCTCGGCGTCGTAAAGTCGATGAGTGCACAGACGCTAGATATTACGACTAATTGAGCGATACTGATGGCATTCGTCAATCCTCATCTTGGATAACACGATTAGGAATCTGAGCGCTGCGTATACCAAAGACACTTAACGTTTCTCGTAAACTTAATTGCATTAGGCGTTCTTCTTTTTTTTCTGCTTCTTCTTTCTCGTTCAGATTTATGTGGTCTTTTCATCGTAGTTGGTAATTGATCCCCGGGTTCGCTGCTGTGACACGATGAAGATGCCCTAATCTGGAGTTGAAAACCAATTAAATTTGTTTGTTACAAACATCAGCGGTTGAGAAGATACTTGGACAAATAAGTATGCAAACGGTCGTCGTTTCAGCGGTTCCTGAATTTGGCGAAATGTGCCAATCCGTTTGAGGAAAGATTCTTAGAGATTTTTTTTTGTTTCTTCTTTTTTTGAAACGTTTGGTCTTTTGAATGATAATGAAACTGTGTGTTCTTTGATCTCGTAAAAGTTCTTTGCCAAATAATTGAATTAGTAACGGTCGGGTGGGTTTTAATTGGTTTGCTAATTATTCTTGATGCTGGTAGCTTCTGGATGGGTCGTTTGTTTGAATTCTTGAATTCACGCTAATACATGATAACAGAGAACTAATTTGTGATCATACAAGCACGTAGATGGAGCAACAAAATCATTCATTAACCCTCGACTTCGGTCGAATGATGTATAAATTTTGTCCGCCCATTCATACAGGGCAATCATCAAGTGCTTTCGCATAAATGTAGCGCGTCACGCACACGCTGCTAGAAATGTGCAGTCGTCTCTGAATAGTTTCAAAGGGCCCGAATTCTTGCCTGCCGAATGGGATTATATCGCTGTGTTCGTTTCTTATTACTCGAACCTACTAATTCAACGCAGTCCGCGGGACAGCCAGAGGGTCAGCTTCAACTGCAAGCGACAATTTGAATTACATCCAGCGTTCCTGGTTTCGCACGCTCGAAAACGAACGTGATAGTTTTATCACGAGGAATCTTTCTCTTTTTGTTGCCGTAGGCACTCTGCGCCATTTCATCTTGCTTGTGTGCGAAAAACTACCTCGTGAGAGATTTTCCTAACCAGCCTATTGACTTTGTCCAATTCTCCTTTTGCTTCGCTCACAATCACCATTTCAATTTTATTTTATCGATTTTTAAAAGAATTTTTATTGATTTCAGAAAACGATTGAAATTTATCTCCCGTGATTTCAAATAAACTGACTACACATCGAATTATAAATGGCAAACAATTCAAACTACATATTTTTTAGAAATAATGGTTACACTTGAAAGAATATTGATGTTCCTATTAGTACCACAGTGATAACTGAATAGACGAAGGTATACGTTGTGCAACGCTTCTTTTGTTTTCTGTTTATAGTTCGGGACGGTGTCACTGTTGCTGCAAAACAAAGCTCCCGAGAGATAAAATTCATATACGATCACACGAAACGATTAGAGCTAATCGTGTTCGTGAAAAATTAGCCCTGGGCTAAATTAGCCAGTTTTTATTATTTCTTTCTTTTTTTTTCATTTAATTTGCGATTATCTCGAATTGGCGTACTTATTGTGCACACTGGTCGTGTGTATTGTAACGGGCAAATAACCACGTCTGAAAATATGTAAAAACTAATCGCGATTGCGTCATGAAATACCTGAAACGGTACAAAAAAATTGCACAAATTTCAAATTGTGAATAAATATTTGTTCTGTTTTTTTCGTTAAACAATACGAGTGATTTTGTCGTTGCAAAAAAAGGTTTATAACAAGGTGTTCAGAAACATTTGTTGCTGTTATGCGTAGATTTTTATTTGCAATTTCTTTTAAGTACACAGATATTATGGTTTTACATGATAACTGCGAGGAATTCGTGAGGCAAAAAAAAAATTAGTTTGAACTTCCTCTATCGATAATAACATCTGTTAAACAAATCGCATACATAATGCTTCCATTCAACTACATCAACTGGTCGATAAGTATTCCCATTCTTTGTAGTAATTATCGCGTGAGTTACAACAAAGCGAGTTGATTAATTCCAGCGCTCATTTACGTTGCATAAGTTGGCGCTAATACGCTGACATGAGATCTTTTGTCAAATAAACGCTAGGGGAAATCCAAAATGTCATCTACATCGTGATCTCTGAAGTGCGGGCAACTTTACGTAAATACAATTCCGCTACACGCGTGACCACGCGAGTACAATACAAAAAACAAAGCCGCGATAAAATTTTCGTTGATTTTTGCCGCTGTCATAAATGCTACACACATTAGAAGTGAAAGCCATTACATTATTTCGGAAACAACAAAAATCTGATCGCGAAAGTTAGACGATAAAACTTTTTCTTATCGGCTCACACGCAACCGGTTTTCATATGAATACGTGTATAAAACGGCGACAAGCCGGTGCGCCTGGCTCACCCAAATTAAATCGTCCGAACGACAAAACTCCATTCATTACACACGCTTCCAAAAGTTGTTATTAACATTTTAACTTGCCCGACCCGGCGTAAATCAATTTCAACGCGTCGCGCTATTTTAGATTTTAACGGTGTTATACTATCCGTGGCACATTTTTTCCCCTCTGTTTTCTCTGCTTTTTTGACAGATGACTGCTCTCGCCGTGTGCCGCACTCTCGCAGGCGAAAATTTTTCGGATTATCGATCACGCGAGTGTAACTGATTAGAGTCGCAGTTTCTTTATAATTCGACCTAATGAAATCTTCGATAAATTTTGACCAACTAAACTGGTTCTGCAAGTATTGATTTTTCGAATCAACAGTTATTCGAATGTAAATCATGTTGAATGTGCATTTTTTTTCTTGATCTCGTTGATTCTTATACGGGATAGGAAAATTTAATATAAATGCTACTAATGTGTACAAGTTGACAATTTATTTATCTGAGACAATTTGTATGCAAAAAGTACATTTCCTCATATCGTTTTTTTTGTCCCTTGTCCATTTATCATTACCGATCGCTTGCATTTATAATCAGAACGATTAAAATCGTTCAAGTGGTTGTTGTTATTAATTTGCGATTGCAAAACGTTTTGGCTCTCCAATCAGACAATGTGCGACGACAAAATGGAAAATTGGCACTGTCGATAAATAAATGGCGGTTGTCGTAACCATCAGCAGATCGGAATTGTTTTATTATGGAAAATCGGTATATTTATTAAAGTAAAGCGACGCTCGCGAGCACTGTATTTTATTTCAATCTGATTCGTCGATACAGTAATGAAATTATTGCACGCTAGGCAAAAAGTACAATCACGCGGTATCTTTCGCAAGTCGGCACAACGATCACCACTCATTTTCCTTGACACTATTAATATTTAACATGATTATTGTAACAATTATACATTTTTACTCGCGGTGTAAAACTCTGGCATTTTTTTTCTTCATTCCCGCCGGGATAGTCAACCATCAACAGAAACGAAAGTGCGTCGCACAGTAGATGATTCAGTATGTAGTCGGACATCTTCGTCTTGGCGTGAAGGGCAGGGCCAATTTGATCCCAACGGTTTCTCATCCATGCTCATTGATGAACGGCCATTCATCTCCCCCAGCCATACGAAACCACTTTTTACGTACAATTTTTTATTTCTCACTTTAATAATTATCTTTCACTTTAAATGAAAACGCATTTACTTGAATTGTATTTTATAAAATTAAATAATGAAAAAAAAAAAAGAAAAAAGAATAACAAATTACCTTTCACTCAATTGAAAACGTGGTCTGAGATTAATCGAATACGCCTGTATTTTTGAGTTCAATAGTTACATGAAACAATACATCATCAGTGTCCGCGCAAAACGTTGTGCTCGACGGTGAAACCTTCGTTATTATATTTTTTACGACACAACTTACAAGAAATATTATCATTAAAACATCGTGTATTCACGACATTTAACATACTAGAAGAACTGTGAAGATTAAATAATTACTGCACGTCGTGAAGACGAGTAATTGAATTAGCGGGGTTACTTGCGCTTATTTATGTTGCAAGTTCGACTGTGCGAAATTGAAATTGATGGAGTTTACAAAACATTCTTTATCATAATAAAGATTAATTAATGAAATATGACGAATTGGGAATGTTTTCAGAACACGTTTTATTTCACTTAAAAAAGTGTTAATTCAATTCTCTCTTTTTATATTTGTTTCATGATTATCACAATCACCCAGTTCTATTCAATTATATAAATGGGGAAAAAACAGGAGGAGAAGAAATAAGTTGCAATTTTGTTCTTAGTTAGGTACTGTTTATTTCATTTATTTATTTTCTTCATTTTTTTTTCTTCATTTATGATTCGCATTTGAAATAATCCTAGAAAAGAATACAATCGTTTGACATTTAAATCATAATCACTCATTCTCAGGCATCGTTGTCAATGAACTCTGACCCCTAAATCAACTTGGCACCGATGTCATGTGTAGCGAGTCGGAGCGAGTGCAATTTTTCATTGCCATTGACTGTAAAATTGTAGGTAAGTCGATAGCGATGTGACACGTTCATTGACAAAGTTGTGTAATTGCACTGTGAATCGACTCGCCAAAGCACTTTCAGCATTGTTTGCAGAAGTGACATTACAAGTAATACTGTTGTGTTGCGACCAAAACGAACGGTTGTTTTGTAGCACATGTGTGTATAATATGAGTAAGTCTCGCTTTATAAAGCGGCTCCTGAAATAACAATGAATCAAAGTAAATTGTTGTGAAATAAAAATAAAATAAATTGAAATGAAAAAAAATTTTTTTTAATCGGCATGAATTTAAAAATAATAAGACTTTCAGTTAAAATATTGCTTTGATGATGATGTACTTATTTTAAATTCATTCAGATATTGCACGAATATTGGGAAATTCAGATTTCAATATTCGGATGTAAATATTCAATCATTTGCGAATACTATTTTTGTACGTAAAATTCAGTTTATTTCATATCTCATATAATGAAAAAAAAAAAAAAAAAATTAATGTCATTATGCATAATGTGAAACGAATAGTAATAAAATTTTTCATTGGTTTCACAATAAATTATAACTTTATTAAATTAAAAAAAAGTTGTCGAGTAAAAAATTAATAGTCATCAAGGTAATAAACTTGAGTATGAATTATGTTAATGAAACAAAGGGAAGTGGTACAATATTCAGAATGAACACCGTGTTTCGTACTGCAAACGTTATAATAAGCGTCAACTTATTGCTTAAAAAAACGTACAACGAGCCAATCCGGATCAAGTTATTAAAGTAATTTTTGTCACTGAGTACTTTCTTTGCGTAACTAAGAAAAAAAAATTGTTCATGCTATGACAAAATTTCCAGTGGGAATTATCGCGAAATATTTCTGACGCATTTCTTGGCATTTATTTCAAAGTTTTCTAATAACATTATTTTTGTTCCATTAAAAATTGCATTACAAATTTCATGGAACGCTCACTCTTTAACTGTCAGACAATGATATCACAATGTTTCACATTAGCCATTCAATTAACAATCAACTATCTACTTCTTTTTAAAACCGAATTATATATAACTCGAAAAACAAATTCTAAAAATAAATAACGATTTCGTTTTTTTTTCAGCCATCGCAACTAATATCCGTGGAGGGTTATCCGATTTGAAAACTCGTCAGAGAACTCGTCATCAAAAACAACAAAAGCAGAGAAAAGGATAAATGATCATCGCACACATGGAACTTTGAATAATAAATTCACTCCGAAATTCGCGGCTGGACAACATCAATAAATGAGTTTGCCCGGACAGAGCAGTAGTCACTCGATTAGAAGGCGTGATTCGCGCTGCACGTTCATTGTTCAATTGGTCGCAGGCCTCTTTCTCCGTTCGTACATTCGCGAAATCCGAAGCGTGACCCATGCACGATTGATTTTGCTTTCCTAAAGATTACGAGTCGGCTTCCTAACTCAGAACGCTCGCGAGCGCACGAGCGCAACTGAACGCGTAATGCGCATGAAGTGCAACGGGAATATACTTTCTGTCGGATATGAGTATCGAGAAGTAGGAAGAGGTGAAATAAATGTTAGAAAGGATGAGCGACGATGCGACAGTAAACGGGATCTTACCTTATCAAAAAATCTTTACAGTTATAAAAAAGGGAATAAAATATAATCAACGTTATTTTTTTATAACTTGTTTCGAATATAAAAAATGTTCTGAACTGAATGACAAAAATAAATCATCGAATACAAAAAGAAAAGAGCCACGAGAAGTTATAAAGATATGATACTGAAAATAAAAATGTTATTGGATGGAATGTTTTGTATCAAACATTTTTATGATTTTATATTAAATTGTTATTTTGTAACAATGAGATTGATAAGTGCATTTCATTAAAATTTGATTATAGAACTGACGCGATAAAAGATCTTTTCTATATTTTTCTGACGAAATTTTTGCCGAATCATTAAAAGTTCTATATTATTTAGAACAAAAATTTTAATGGAAGACATGAATTGCGAGAAGCAAAATGCGCACGATCAAGTTTGAAAGATATCACAAGAAAAGTTGGCCGGTTTAATTATTGGATAAAGCAAGGTGAAAGTAGTCAAGGAGGTGTATAAGGGTTAATTAAGAGAAAAAGTGACACAGTGTTTTGTAAAGCTCGACACGTCTAGGTCGTATCCAGATTCGCGAGTCGTAGAATCAGATAAGCTGGAAACCTAAATTCCAAACGCCGGTGCAATCGCCTTTCTGGTTAGGATCGTAACGTCCGAATGTTTACAGGTCATAAAATCCCCGTAAAAAACGCGTTAAGTTGTCGAAAGTGAGACTGCTCCGGATTAAGGTACGTGGTCGCAAGGTGCACGAGCTCTACTTATTTTCAAAAAGACTGTTGTTAGCTCGGAAAAAATAGTGTCCAATTAAAGAAACTGTTGAAAAAAAAAAAAAAAATTAACGATGACCCAATTCGAATTTCAAATCATTTTTAACGCGGGCCAGATAAATTCTCTTAATAAAAGTTTCATATTAAACGGGTGTGATTGAATTGAAGTTTTGCGAGGGCGGCAGCATAAAAGTGCAATTAAATTGGACGTTTTAATATTTTATAACATATTTGCATATTTTTTCACATTTTTTTAAACGGCCAATAAAAGTGAAGCGAGCCAAAAAAAAGTGCAGTCATAATGAACGAGTATAAATCGTGAGAAACTTTTCGGTATGAAAAATGCAAAGCTTTCAGTAATTGAATTTAGTACAATAAGACTTAGCGTGAAACCAAAACGTAGATTCTATCAATCGATACGAAAAAAGAAAAATTGAATTCGTTTTCTTTGAGATTTCAGCCGAGCAATCCTTACATACAAATTTTTCCTAGACAGGGCATTGTGCAGCTGATTGCACAATGATAGCAGTTCTCCCGATAAGTTCATGCTCTAGAATCTAGACTAGATGTGTTACTCCGTTGATCGGATTATGCTGAAGCGCTAACGATTCGATTTTTTACGTAACCGAATTCTGGAGGCTTCCGAAAAATCAGAACAAATTATTACCACTGCATGCAATTTTTTTATAACAATCAATCACAATCTACGAACAAATTAATTGAACATTCAAATCAACTAAAATCATATTTCGAAAGAGTTTTGAATCTATTTGAGACTCTTTTTTTTTCTTAATGTCATTGTATTGGACGCGAAATTATTCATTTTTCAAGATTAAACTGTAATTACAAGACGAACAAGATTACAAGTATCGATTTCTAGTTTGAAATTACAACCGTTTTTGCAAGCGTCTATTCTACGTCAGGAAAATAAGAGTGAACGGTTCTAAGTTACTATAATTTTTGCATTACATATTACTCAATGTTATGTAGATATTATTACACTTTCAATAAGTTATATCAATGATACGACGTTATGTTCGTTAGTACCATACGCGGTGTATTTATTAACTACATTATCATCATGAAAGTTTTCAATTTCCTGTTGAACGTCAAAGGTTCATTCCTTTCTGTGCTTTGATTCGCACTCACGGTACTTAAGATGATCGGAAAATGAAAATGCTAAATAAAGCCTGCTGTTTATTAGAATCATTTGGACAAGTAATTTAGATTCCATGCAACGAAACACAGTCACTTTTGATTTCAAAAAATTCTATTTTTAAACAACGTATTTCTAAATGAACTTTTTTTCAATCAGAAAAAAGATTTTATTGAAATATATTTCCATCTGAATAAACATTAGAATAGAAACATTTAGAAAATCGACAACAAATCTTTACACATCACAAAATGATTCCGTTTTGATATATGAAATTCTGTCAAAATCAGAAAACTTTATAATAAAACGTTTTATCAGTTTTTTTCCCGTACCTTACATTTTTTTCCATCACAATAATTTTAATGTTTGAAATTTAAAGATCAAAGCTATGAATGAAAAAACAAGAAAAAAAAAAGAATTACAAAATAAAAAATACTACCCAAACTTAC